>JAWWEQ010038029.1:0-19464 GCA_035583055.1 Torymus tubicola
TAGAAAGGTAGTATTTCACCTCTACTTTAATATCCTTTTTTGATTTTTATTCTATGACTAATACAACCGAAGATATTATAGTCTAAAGAGCGACCCTATTTACAAAAATTTTCACGAATTTATGGTCGGTACTATATATATATATATAAAATTAAATATTTTTAACTTATAATTAAAATACCGTACCATATATTAAATACCATATCCTTTTCGATAAAATATAACGTTTATACTTCAGCTGTGCAAATTCCCGTTTGTAATGCGCACCGTTTAATGTCCAATAACCGTGCACCTCTCCACCTCGAGCCTATTATAACCTCTCTCATCATTAAACTGCATCCCTTAGAAAAATATAAAATCTAGCGTTCGATTAAAACTGCACTTTCCGTCTAAAATAAACAATAACACGATACACTCACGCGCCCACAATCGATTGATGAATCATCTCGAATTTCCCGTTACTGTATATAACTATAGACAACTCTGTAACGCCGATACTGTACAAGGGGGAGGCTGTTAAAGGGACGACATATCCAGCATCCAGTCAGCACTATATACGCATATATGGAAAAACCAACAAAGAATAGTCATAGCCGCCTATCATGTCGAAGGGAGCTAAAGTTTTCCACGTACATAATCTATATAGAGAACCCCTATCATACTTTTCTATACTATATGTATATATATATAACCTCCTCCGGATGCTCTCGATTCTGGCTACGTTAATATAACGAGATATCCTTCGATGCCCGCGCGTTCTGGTCCCCTTTTCGCGCTAAATAAATCCAGCATCATCGTCGTTCCCTACAGCAGTATATATAAGCTTATATATATCTCGCTCGATTATCGCGCGCGAGTGATGTTTGCGCAACGGTCGGTCGGCGCACTATATACTGCACTCTATACATGCACATATAGCCGCGGGAGTGTATATAGTGTATTTTAAATATATACGTGCAGCAGCGATGTAACGACGATGGTTCTTGATTTAGGGCGACGAGAGTTAGAGAGAGAAGAGAGAACAGAGATAAAGAATCACGAGGGTTATCGGTGTGATTCGTGAGATTTTTTTTTGCTTTGATATATATATATATATCGTGAGCGTATTCGTAAGGAGCATTAAGCATTGGGGCGAAAATAGAGTGATGTATAGTTGGTGTCTGTATGGGAAATGGATGGAAAGTGGAGTTGTGAAGTTTTGAGGTCCCGTGGGTGTGTGTTACAGTTCTGTGGAATTAAAAATAAGGCGTCGTGTGACATGGGTTATTAAGTGATGAATATATTGGAAAATGTAGTGGGCGATGGTTCGAGGTTTCGGTTGCACGAGAGATTTAATCATTAAGGTGTCGGTTGCACGGAAGAGTAGTAGCGAAGTGGGATTCATTTGAATTTTAAATATATTTCCAACCGTCTTAAGGAAAATGTATTTGCTTTAGTTCTTTATTGAAATTTTACTCGTCGCACTATTTGATTCTGAATCCAATAATTGCATTGAGCTAGTTTGCTGTATAGCTTCTTACCTTCTGGAATGATGACTATAAGGTCAAGTCCAATAATCGATGAGATTCAAAAGGCAGATAAAACTGTGAAAGGTTATTATTTTATTTAAAGAATAGATCTTTATACAGAAAGGTTCTACATTTTCTGTTCATTGAAACCTTTGATATCTGAAAATAATTTCTAAGAAACAATGATACTTTGAGTAATAACAATTTAAGATATTGTGAGTAGTATAATTATAACGGGAATTTTTTTCAGTTTTACAAGCGCAATTTATTTGACATAGTACATTTAATATCGAAATGAAAAATGTCTGGAACGAGAGTAATATTGCGAAATTCTGCTTACTTTAGTACGAAAATTTTTATTAAAATTTAAAAGTAAATATGGTACAAAACTAAATATAAGTGAAAAATATACGCCAGACTAGCTTTATAAAGCTTATTTCTTTGCAATATGAAGCAGAAGAAACGTAGAAATTAATAAGAGCTAAGAATAATTTATTTTTTTCAATAAAGTATATTATTACCATAATATCAAAACGTCGTTATAGCTCGCCTTACAACTATTCACATTTCCCAACAGCGATAACGCGATCCATCCAACCAAACCTCTACTCACCAAAACCCTTTCCGACAAATATCCCGCATAATCACAATCTCATTAGACTACTCCTCTCTATACCTTAAGCGTCTCACCTAGTTCTCTCCAGACTTCTCCTCCCTCCACAACCATACCTCACTCTAAATACGAAAGGGAGACGAATCGCTTTGTACTTGTATGCTTCCTTACTTGTAAAACGACGACGAGGACACGCGATATCCTCGTTTATCTCTCTATATATCTATATACTACTACAAACTCAGCATCGCGATGATCATCCCTCTGTATAACCCATATTAGGAGCTGCGGTTTCACAGCACGGATAATCCTATACATATATATATAGCGTATAATATCCCGTATACAGAGCTCTGTGCTACGTTTCCGGTTACCCCTAATGTACGCATGCACATACACTGCAAAAGGGCACGAAGAGAATTCGCCATAGGATTCCTCGTGTATATACGAGAGGAGGAATGTAATTCCTTGCCACGATGGTGTATAGGTAGGATGGGAGTTTGTTAGAACTATATACCCGATTAATGCGAGCTCGTGTATAAGGAGGTATATATATATATAATGGTTATGTACTACTGGCCGCAGGGGGGAGGCGGGAGGTAATGGCTGTTCACTACTGCACGTATAGAGTTGCTAATTGAATGACCGCGTGCGTACGCTATGCGGATTTCACTGATTTGTTCGCGTAGCAATGCACGGTTTACGTGCGCGGACCTGGTTATATAGGTAGCAAGCGTGTTAAGAACACGTGTTTACGCGGACGAGAAAATTAGTTTTGGAAGTGTGCTGTATAGAGGAGGCACGCGTGCAGTGTTGTAACGCGAGGAATTCGAACGAAGGGAATGTGCGAAAACGATTGGGTTGGTACGAGTGTGTGTGTGTGTAAATCTGTGTGTTTCGTTAACGGTGAGGGTTGGAATTTTAAATGACTTTAAAGTTTAAAGGAGTGGTGGAATTTTTTTTGAAGTTTGTGAAATTGAAGGCGAAGTGTGGATGGAATGTAGAAGTATGTAGGAATGAGAATTGTAATGGAAGAGAGATTGAAGTAACTTAATGGAAGTGTGAAGGTGAATATATATGTATAGGTTGTATTTTTAAGTAAAATAAATGATGTAGGTCGTGAAATTCGTGAGTTTTCTTTTTTATGTCGCGTCTCAAGCTAATATTGGATAAGTTGCTGAAGATTAAAAACAAACACTGATACACGATTCTACGCGCGTATATATACGGCGATGAATCTCTATTTTACTAACGTGCGACTATAATAAAGGTCAATAAAGCACAAAGCTGAAGCTGCAGCGAACTTGATATTTGCTTCGAAAATTAAATAAAGTGAACTTGCTAATGTGAATAAGCGCGAGGACATTTAGATGCTATTATTTAAATAAACTTGGTATTTAAAAGTACCACGTGGAGTAATTTATTTATGTTTAAAAGTATTGCTTTATCCAGTAAAAAAGGCTTGTATAAACTTTTGAAGGAACACATAAAAATTGAATAAAATATAGTCTATTTTTACTCATTGAAATGAAAAAATGTCATCTCTTCACCTTATCGATGAATTGTATAGATTTAAATCTACATGTATTTCTTAACCATGTATTACCTAATTACAACTCTAGAAGAAATTAGTCTAGAAAAATTAATTCTAGACTGCGATGGTAACTCGTTGAAAATTTTCCAACCCGAAGGAAATAGTGACATTACATTTAATTGAGATAGTTTCTACTATTTTAATAAGATCTTGCAAGTATTTAATTGTCTCGACTTGTAATTATAAATACATCAGACTAAGAAAGCGATTACGTAATTACAAAGTGCAGTTTAATTATAAGAGAAGGAATGCCCAACTCTCACTTTATAATCGTAAGAAAAACGAGGTCAACAGAACAGTGCGCTAAAATTTTTCATGGAGGTTCAATTGTAACGCAGTAACTTTCATTTTTCCAAATAAAAGACGACAATGAAAAGAAAAATTGGCCATTCATACGTAAACACAATCCAATGGCATTTTATCTACACGAAAAAAAGAGCTCCATTCGTCACGTTTAGTAAAGAGAGCTGACGAGAGAAAAATCGAATTCCCCGGTTCATTGATAGTCGTCAGCGAATACGATCGCACCATTAAAAACTCATCTTCAAAATACCACTAACCGCACTGAGCGAGAGGAAAAATTCCTTCCGCCCATTTTCCATCCATAAAAACCGCGTTCTCTTTCCTCCACCTCACAACTACACACTATATACTTTCCACAAAATTCCGAATAACTCGGGCTACGCGCGTGACACGACGGCTTCATCAGGCTATATACCATTTCATCTTTTCGCTCACTATGCACAGTAGTAGGTATATGTACCTGGCAAACAAAAAGACCCGAAGGGAAAGAACTAGGAAACTAACATAGAACCGAACACGAGAGGATGGAAAAAAAAAGTTCGCGGAGCCTCGTTCTTCCAACTTTTCTCTAACTTGCAAACAATACGCGAGACTCCACGTGTATAGTTTCGCAACGAGAGACACTCGTATATATACATATATATATGAATTTGTACAAGCGCACAGGTGGAGAAGAGAGACCCCGGGAGACATCGATTTGGTCGTTTTCACGTTCACCTGCAGCAGCAGTAGTAGAAGTAGAAGGTGGAATCCTACGGAGCGCAAGCGCATGCTGCAGCTAAGACAAATCCCTTCCGATCGATCTCCCCTGCGGGCTCGGAAATTTCCGCCATGTGCAAGAGTCCTCGCGTAATTTCCAGCTACTATGCGAATAAAACGGAAAGGGAGAAATTGTTTTCATTTGACGTATATGGCACCCACCGTAGTTTAAGAAAATGACTTGGAACCGTGGGTTACTACCTATATATGCACACGTGCGGGTTACATCGATTTTTACATTTCGCGCGATACGGCGTAGCAGTTTCGGAAGAATTCAGATGAGAAACCATGGTCTATTTTCTTTTAAACCGAAGGACACCACTACGTCGCTGATTTTCCTCACACGCGAAACTGTTTTCAGGGAAGAATTTTCACGTGCGGTGGTCTCATCTTTTACAAATGACGCCCGAGTGAGTTTTGATGTTGCCCGCGTATAGGGGTCTGTATATATATATATGTGTGTGTGCGGGTGCTTCTATATTTTCATCGAATCATTTTCGCAACCCACATCGTCCCGCGCAATTTTCACAGCCACTGTAGTACACCACCGGAATTCCAAAGGAATATTTCTTTTAATACGAAAGTATATTATAGATAGATATATAGTGTCGGCGCCCGCGGGTAAATTGAATTTACTTTCTTTCTACAGTATACAGTACCTATACAGGTACGTATATCTATATAAAACGCGAACACGTACGCTACTACCGAGGAAATTAAGTTGTGCTTTTATCAATCGACCGTAAATTGCCTCGAATCAAAGTATTTCTCGTTCCGATTTAACGTGAGAGAGAGAGAGAGAGAAGGAGAAGAACCAATCGAAGCGTAAATATACATTTTTCACATCGACTGTGAACAATTCGCTGTCGTCGCTACCGTCAGCAATTGGCTATGTAAATACTTAATTACGAAGAGAGACAGCGACCAGGCAGGCATTTTGCGAAAAGCTTTGGAAACGACTAAGCTCCATAGCCACCGATCTCCTCGCATATTTATTCAGACCGCTTGAATTATTAACTCGACGTTCGATCTCTCTCCCTCGCACTCTCAACACTGAGCTTATATACCGAGCAGGTCAAGCGCGATGAAATTCGCTCTTCTATGCGTAGGTATGTGTACGCGCGTATATACCTTTTTTGGTAGAAGAAGAAGAAGAAGAAGGAGAAGAAGATGGAAGTGTATGGTAAGTGGCTTTTCGACACCCGCGCGTGGAATTATGCAAATTGTCCGGCGTTGCGGTATGGAGAAGAGTATTATACATACTATATATCCCGCGTGCAAGCGCGAGAAGCGCATACATACATGCATACGCTCGAGCGTAATCTCGCGGCTGGAATCACTGCGGTGAAGCGAGTTTCCTGTGCGCGAGTATGTGATGATTCCATTTCGGTGGTATATATGTATAGAGTTGTGCTTGTTCGATGAACTTTATTGTTCGGCTGGCTCAAGAGTGAACGACGCTATTGTAATTTTATTGGAGGAAAACGTTTTTTTTTAATATTTTTTTTATATGGAAGTTGGGGAATTGTTTGGTGAAAAATTAATAAAGTTTTGTAAAAATGTTATAGCGCAGTGGTTTCTAAAGGCACCATAGGTTTTAACAGCTCGCAATTGTACTCTAGATGTAGAAGAAAGTTTGTTATACCTTAAGGTTTTCGATTTCTGCAAAATGATGTCATTTTTTGATTATGTAAATTTGCGAAAATGGTATGATAATTTTTCTAAAACTTTTTGTACTTTTTACCAAATTTCTTGTAGTATGTAAAAAACAAATATAATTTTTGCTGTTTAAAAGTAACTTTTATTATTGGAAAATGGTTTATCTAAAGTATTCCTGGAAATAAATAAAATAATGTATATATAGAAGTGTAATATGAATTTTTAATAAAAGAATCTAGTTTGTGACAAAATTGTAAAATCATACAAATGCAGGTTGAAATGTATATTCATATATAAGAATAAGTTGGACAATCTAACTGTTTTTGGAACGTCAAATTAACTATTTCTACAAAATTTTAAATTCTCCTGAAAAACTCGACAATTCATCGTTATTTGAAGTTCAAATAATCTAACATTTCAAATTTACAACGGTACTACGTAATAAAAGAATACTTCTCTATCTCATTCTCTCCAGTTATAATAACTTATTTTTCAGAAAGTCACGACAACTTTCATTATTCAAGTTAAATAAACTCGCGAACATAACTATCACATTTTCTTTTTTACATTTTTTTTTCCTCCCAGTGTGTCCTACATTGCCACGACCGCCTCGTTCCCAACGACATCCATCGTATTATTTCGTCACTGCACGCAGTATAATCACACAACCAGCACAACGACAATCCCTCGTCAGCCCTACACGCTAAAAGCATGCGCATAATATATCCGCAAATGTATTCTACTGCGCATACCACTAGAGATTCTGCCACGCATACATCTATATATATATATATATATATATACATATACACTTATGTATACACATTTACCTAGAAACCCCCAATGAAAAATTTACATTCGACGAGAAGAAAAATATAAACAAGGTATGTATGTATATAAACCCAACGACGTCGCATCGCCTCGAATTATGTGGAACACGCGCGTGTTAAAAAGTATATATATATGTATATCCAGAGTATAGGAGAGGAGGAAGACTACATACTGGTCCCCTTCGTGTATGCCCATTAACGATTCTTCTCCCCCGTTTTTTCGCAGACCCGCGCGCGTTCGCCAATTTATTCTCGTCACGTGCATTTACGCGCTTGTCGATTATTTTTCATTCCACGCAGCGGCGGCGGTTCGATGAGAGAGAGGATGGCGTGTTATACAGTACAGAGCAGTGTAAGCAAGGTTTTTATAGGCTAGCATAGGACTTGGATAGCCCTGCGTGTGTGTGTGTTTGTACATGTAGGTGATGGAAAGTCTATTAAAGAGATTCTTTCAGGTGTTGACGTTTGTTAAAAGGTTCATTTTCTTTCTTTTTTTACTTTTAATAACGAATCCGTTGTTATAGGTAATGTTTTATCGATGTATACATTAATATTCATATATCCGAGCTTTTTATATGCAAGAGAATGTGATTTTAATCCGTTGCGCGCTTCGATTATTTTACGCGAAAATATTTTAATCGACAGTCGCTGGGTGCGCTTCGACAAAAAAAGTCCCGCTTCCTGAAATATCATTCTAAAGGCATTAATATTTATGGGTTTTATCTGTGGATATTATGAATAGTTAATTTACATTTTATATATGCGTTTTTAATTGATCCCGTATTGTTAAAAATTTATGAAAGAGATCATTTTCATTTAAGTATATATATATTAAAATTAAAAGGTCCACTTAACATTATTTTTAATTATTCAGGATTATGTTAAATTACTTTTGTAAAATATTATATTCTTATACTATTGTAAAATGAAATATAAAATAAAATTATTGCAGCCATTTGACGGGCACAAGCCGCTCGTTGAGTGCAGTTTTTCATCACTCGCGCCTCGTTAATTCCATACCAAGCTCTTGATCTCGTCGAGGCTAGAGTGCGAAACGTATACTATCAATAAATTGTGAAATATTAAGTAAAAAATAATCTATAACACATATATATGCACTTAACAACGTGCCATTGACATAACCCCGATTTCCTCGAATTCGTTCATTGAATTTGTCAAACCCAACCCATCCCGAGAATGCCGAGACTCTTGAGACGATGATCTCATCTCTCTTCGGGTATTTCTCTGCCAAAGTTTTATTTAGCAAAAGTTATAGAGTGCGAGAATCCAATTTTGATTTCGCGTCGTATCGACAAGTGTCAGAAAGCAATCGAACTTTAGCCCTCGTCGTAATTTAGCGATTAGTCGGAATCAATTCTATTTACGAGAGACCCATCGCGCGAGAAGTTCGACAAGAGTGAGACATAACTATATGTACTTAAGACGGTGATGTCATTATTCATGTTTGCCCTAGCGTTAATTCAGTAACGAAGTAAACGTTTACTTTCGCTCTCTTTCCCCGGTCGGTAGAAATAAAAGCAACTTCTTATATAATACAAAAATATTACGGTATAGATTACAAAGGGAACCGAAATTATGCAATTTCTCAAATTTTTGAAATACACACATATGGATGTTTTCTGCATATATACGTATATTCTCAATCACAACCCTACACCTAAATAATACCAACTTCCTCGCCACCATTATACACACTACATTACAACCCAACCATCAAGAATCTCGCTCTCCAACAACGCATCTCACCCTTATATATAACACACAACCTCCAACCTATCGAATATATACGCCGAACATACTCTTCCGCTTCTTACAACTCACACCCTCGATGACAGCCGCGCAATAACTCTCGGTATCGCTTCGAGAACCCCCCCGCGATTAAATCTCTCCTCTCTTAACTCACATTCGACACGTCGTCATCTCCTAATACAGGGCTCACGCTCTCTCGAAATTACGCTATCCATGCGTGAGACGCCAATCGAACGCATCCATCACTCATTTATACTCACGCGTGTGTGTGTGTGTGTGTGTGTGTGTGTGTGTATGCACCCCTTCGACCGGACGTTGACTTCCCTGACGATGACTCTCAACGAAAATTTCTATTCCTCTATCTATATATGTATTTTCTCTCTTTCTCCCCCACGCGTATTGCACACGCGTACGCACGTGTATATACTGCACGAGTCATCACATACACGCGTCGTTCAAATATTTGAACGTTTCCCTTTCTCTCTCTCTCTCTCTCTCTAAAATCGATCCGTTAATTGCTGCGTTTTATTTGTACGTCGCAGAGTGAGAGAACGCGCGTGTGGAAGAGATGCCGAGTCATCCACGTATAAACGTATACACGTGTGTGTGTGTATATGTGTTTGCAGTACCCTGCGTACATTACAGGGCATCCACGACGACGACGACCCCTTTTGCATCAGAGGGTTGCTGCGCGCGTGCGTTTATACGAATCCAACATTCTCTCTGTATGCCTGCACTGCTACTGCTGCTACTCTAGGTTCTTGTATAGTTTGTTGGTATACGGTCGACCAACTACGTATAGCAACAGCAGTCATGGTAGTAACACCGTGGAATGGTAAATATAACGTATAGGTCCGGTCGTTTTCCTAGCGAATTGCGTAGTTTGGTTTTTGTATACGGGGTCGAGTGGTGCGTGCAGTTTTGTTAAAGCTATATAAGGTTTATAGAAGCGTGGGTGGCTGTTTTTGTGGCCTGCAGTAAAAGTGAGAAAATTTAAACTAATATATATATATATATATATATATATATAGCCGTGGGTGTACGAGGAAATGTCGAAGTTTCTATGGAAATTTAAAATAGATCGTTACGAATATTCTAGATTGGAATGTATTGTTATATTAAATAATGGATAATGCGTGGTTGACAAGTCGAGATAGTTCATCAATGTGTTATATTGGTATAACCTTTCGATCCATCATTTATAGCCGGTTTATGGATGTAGATTTTTCAATAATGGAAGAATGTCATTATCTGTGATTTTCTCAATAAATTATACAAAATTGATTAATTTAGAATGAATTATATTATATTTCAAACATTATATTCATAATTAATTTTCAAAATTTTTCTATTAAAAATTCTATACAAACTTTTTTCTCCGGAATTATTTTAATACATACAAACACCATCGTAACAAAACAAGAACACGTTTTTGTTCACCTACCCTTCTACACCATCGCAAACATCAAACATCCTTATTTACCTGAAACCAACAAAAACGCTAAACTAAACTGTCATTATATTCAAACGATCCAATAATTATACTTGTACATATATCTACACCTATACCCCCATATAAGAACCTGCAAATCCACCCAAAAACAGCAAATTCACGCGAACACGACGCAATTGCCCATTATTATACCCGCAGATAGTCACTTCCCTTATCCACTTTACAAACTCCACCCAACCCCATCGTTCCTATCCGTTCAACTGCGCATCAGCAGCAGCAGCAGCCATCGCGAATCCATTACCTTCTACCTACCATATATAACTCCCCTCTCCCTAAACGCGAGACTCTTGTCCATGAAACAAAGCGTGCGCCGTCACAATCCGCGACGAATTCACCCTCTCGAACGATTCAATTAATGCGTCTGCACACACACACATATATACGCGGGGGGGGCGCGATGCAGTTGCACTTTTATACTATATATATCCATAGGGGGTATATAGAAGTGAGTGTACAGTCATTTACCGTCACGCTCGATTCTCTCGCGCACGCGTATAGTTCCGTTGCGTACACGTGCATGCGTGTGTCTCTTTTAGAGAGGTATATAGGGTGCGATGTGGAGGTATGAGTAAGTAATGAGGATTCGCGCATGGGTGCCGCGTGCGCGGAAGGATTTGCGGAAGGTAGGTATAGACAACCGGTTGGAGTAGAATGTATATATAGGGTATAGTGTAACGTATTCCTGGGGAACCGAGGTGTGGAAGATGCGAGGGAATGATAACGGGGCGTGCGAAAGGATGGATGGATGGGTTGAGTGGAGGTTTGTTGATTTGCAGATATATATGGGACAACAGGAGGTTGAAGGTTCGGTGGAGATTGCGTCGTTTGTGGCGAGGTTTAGTGTCGACGCGGGATGTGAAGTTTGGTTTAAATTATTATGTAGGAAAATGGGATTGATGTGTGTCAAATAGTTTTTTTGATCTTCATTTTTTTTAACCATAATGGAAGGACTTTGTTGATGTATGAAACAATGGATTTTGTATAACAAATTATCTTAAGCTAACATGTCTACATCTTCTGCAGAGAATTTTAATTAATCAAGAATTTAAATTAAATAGAGCGTGTAAAATAAAATAAAATTTATTTGTATGAAGAACGTAACATTTGTATATGTAATACACGATATATTTTAATAAAATATTTATAAATGACAAATAAAAGAAGTTAATAATTTATCAGAATTATCGTCGAATATCCAATGAAATTCAATATGTTATACCCAACATTCTACATCAAAATTAATTACCCTCAAAGACCTGCCGTAACATGGCCTTGCTTATACATGCATCGCAAAATTAATGAGAACCTCCGAGGATTCCTTACGTACTAATAAACTCGAGAGTTTTTAGATAGCTAAACTGTTAATCCAGATAAAATTAAGTATTTGTTAATCCAGAGAATAACAGTACACATACTACTTGATTACTTTAAAAAATGTTTGCATGTCAACCATTCCTAACGAAAATTATATAATTATCTCGTCACTATCTTTATACTTTTCAATCATCACACCATATAGCCGCAACAAACACTATTAAACCAAAAACATCATAATTTTATTCCATTATCATACGTTTTTCAACGATAAAATTTTACAGCACACATCGACCGGTCGTTCCTTTCAACCCCGCCGATCAAATTTCCAAAATCGAACATCCCCGCGCCTATAACCCAACAACTCATCTGCTGCCGAAAGTTAACATACGCTACGCACAGTAAGCGCACACCTCTATATAATATACAACACGCGTAATCCCTTACAAACGCGACATCTCGCAGCATCGGAAACTCAAAACTATACACCGCGTGCCAATGCATCCTCCTCTCGATTGTCATAGCGTCGTCTCCCCCACTCGCCTAGCAGCAATAACGATAATTGCAGCAGGCGCCACGTTCTCTCTCACTACAATCGATATACGTATGTGTATGTGTATGTATGTCTCTCCTATACCTTTACCCGAAATCCGCACATAAATTAACAGCCGCAATATGCTCGGTCAAAGTATACACCTACCTACCTACCTACCCTCCCCCCCTAATGTACCGCATTGTCGGCGTGAAATTTAGCGGAATTATCCCGCGCGTACGACGCGACGCGACGTGCGCATTAATCCACGTCTATCTCCCTTTTGCCCTATCTATCTCTCGACGGTGCGCAAACGCTTATACGCGTGCCTCTCTCGTATTGTTTTATTTTTCCGAGGGGCACACATATAGTATACCATCCGCCCTGTGATTTATATATACGTTGTTGGAACTCTCCAAAGGGGGTCGAGAGCGTGCGCGCGCGAGTCAATGGGCGCGCACTATACTATACGTACGGTGCTCTTGAGTGTATATATATATGTGTGTGTGTAGGTATATATGTGAAGCGTGTGTTGTATCGATTTGCACGCGAGGGATGAGCATGCGGCGGCGGTGACGATCTTTCGTGTTTTCTATATGAAAGAGAGAAGGAGGAGGACTGCTGTCACCGCAAAGAGAGAGTATAGGTTTTGTGTATAAGATCGAGGGTTCTTCATGTGTGGTGGTTGAGGGAGGGATGGATATTTTTGAGGAATGGAAGTATGGGTTTTTTGTTTTATTAAGGGAGAGTGTCGCGAGGATAAATATATGTGTATATGCGCGTGTGGTGGATTTTTGTTTTCATTGGTATAGATTTCGCGTTGAGATGTATATTATTTCATATATACATACGTTATGAGAATAAAGGATGAATAAATGTTTTCATAGCGCATTTCAATTTTAAAACGCTCGATGTCGGGGGAAAGAGAGAGAGAGAGAGAGAGAGTCTGGTGGTAGTAGTATTATATGGGTGGTATATATATGTGCGTCATGAATATAGCAATTTATGGCCACTAGAAAATTATTAAATTGAATGTATTCGAAAGTTGACAAGGCATTTTCAATCGGATTTCTTTATGAAAGGAAATTGCGAGAGAGTACTCGAAAAAAAAAAATATTAAATGATTAAAAACCTTGGTAAATTCCTTTTGTGTTGTGAACAAGGGTAATTTGTTTTCAAGCAGAGTTATGTTAAGTTATAAAGTACTCGATCGTATAGCTGATTTTGCTCGGAAATTAATTCAACCATTTTATTATAGCTTTTTCGAGTAAAAACATACTTGTGCCGTATTAAAGCCTTTTTTTTATTTTTACTTAATAGAATTTTCAGAAAGAAAGAGGTAAGATAGAATTTATAAAATAATCTCATTCATCCCGCTCAAGTCACATAATAATCTTAATTTTACCAGTTTATATTTTATTCTTACATTTCTATTCGTTAACTACATATATATTTAATCATCCATTACCATTGCAACCCAAGTAATTCTCACCCTACCAACAAAAAAAAAACACGAAAACCACAATCCCTATATACTACAAAACTTGGCAACAAACTCCAACAAACATATACGTATACACATATACATTCGAACCACTTAAACTAAATTATTCAAATCTCATTCCTCTACCTCCCCACACCCACTACGCAACCCGCGCGTCGTCTACTTCCCGAGATTTCTTAATAAACCCCAATTAACGCGCCAGCAAGGAGAACGCACAACAATACCCTATACTATGAATTCCCGCAAAAAAAAAACATCCAGTCCACCGCGCACTAGTACTCTCTCTATATATATTTTTCGTCCTACACCACACCATAAAAATATCGCGCTCACCCCCGCGCTCACGAGTTCGTTCCTACATCGCCATAGAAAGAGCACACCGGCATTCCGTTTTGCGTTTCCCAAGGAATTCCTTGCGTTTGGAATCTTCCAACGCGCGCGCGCGCGTGCGGTCGGTCTCGAGAGCGCTAACCACACCACTATGCAGGTATATAGCAGAAAGAAGAGCACACAGCGGCAGCTATTTGTAAGATTCCGCCCGTGGATTTCTCGGGGTTACGTATATATATATAATTCTCGAAGGAGAAGAGTGAATATATATAGTATAGAGTATAGCACGTTCCTTTTCCGTATATATATACTGTGTGTGCATGACCAACGTTGTGTGTTTCGTCTTTTTGTATTGCAGTATACGTTGCTCACCTTATATCCATCGTATATATATATACCGGCTTATTAAAGTATAAATAGCACGCGGGTGTTGTTAGCGAGTTTATGCGCGTACATATATATTTATATATGATAAAAAGTAATTGTTGCGTCGTTTCTGTTTTTTTGGGGGAGAAAAGTAGAGGAGTTGAGTTTGATAGAACGCTGGTGCGGTGTAGGAGTGCGAGTTGAGCTCTTTACGTAATTATTAAGCGGCGGACGGTAATCTGACGTAATCCGCTTTATGTGGATTTGAAATTTATCGTCGTGCGCGGTTTTACCCGTGGGATATGATAATAATATTTTTGTATATATATATATATATATATATATATATATAAATGCGTGTATTATCTCTGAAATAAAGTCCTTTTAAAGCTCGAGTCTTATTGAAATAGAGTGACCGACGAGAGAGCTCAGATATGTGAAATGAAATGAAAAAAGAAAAACAAAAAATTCTTGGAAAATTTTCATTGAATTTTTACGCGCTTTTTTTGCTTTTATTTGGATAGCAATTCAGAATACGTGCGAATGATTCCTATGCAAATTTACTCTGTTATATTTTTAGATTACTCGTGCGAGTAAAATAAAGAAGTTTCCGAGTCATTTGGATTCAGGTCCTAAAAAATAAATGCATTTAAATACGCATTTAAATAGATTTTTCTTAAAAGAAAAGTCTTTCCATTTAAAAATCTATTTCTTTAGGAAAAAATTAGCAATTCCGTTTGAACCAATGTACATTTCTATCCCTCACCTAAATTTCAAAAAGTTTCTTTTTCATTCATATTCTTTAAAAACAAAGAAAAACTTTTTTCTCCTCCAGAACTCAATTCGAGAAGTCGTTTAAGTTACAGAAAATCATTGGAAAGAATCTACATATACAAGTTATGATATATACAATATCGAACGGACGAATTGTGCGCAAACTAACAGTATTATATCCAAATCCAACGACGCACTATTATCCTATATAGCCTCTAGTTAAGAAAACTTTTGTTTCTTTCGTCCCAGAACAGAATAGCTTCTCCTCCTCCTCCTCTTTTTCTTCAATTTTCTCCGCGGCCTGCATCTCCGTCTTAAAAGACTACTCTTCATTTGCTTTAATTTAAAGCTCACCGCCGACAAAGCATACTGTTGCTACTGTTGCTACAGCCGCGCGTTCTTCCATTTTCACCAAGAGCGAGGGCGAGAGGCAGAAAAAAAGAAGTTACAGAAGCCATTACAAGGGTAAAAAAAACAGCAAACTCGTTACGCTTAAAGCGACGACTCTTTAACACTCTTTCTCTCTTCCTTCTCTCTCTCTCTCTCGTCTTTTTCAAAACGAGGCTCCAGGCAAACCTACACGACTCTAACATATACGCTTGTAGATGTAGAAGTATGAGAGCTGCCTACGAGAGAGACGTGCGAGACGGATCGAAACGATGCACACTGCAGAATAGCGTATGTAACGCAGATCAAAGGTGTCTGAACTTACTTCATGCGCGCGTGTGTGTGTGTGTGGATTACGTACATTTTTTTCAGTTCTGTAGACTCGCGGAGACAACGCGTCGGAGGGAGCAGCTTAACTCCAACAGAGATTGTTCGAGTTTGAAGAGAAAGAGAGAGAGAGAGAGACGGAGGTGTATGCGCTTATGCTTATTATGCGAGCGGGGAGGAGGAACCAAGCGGGAATGCACATTGCGTTTCTCTTAGCGAAGAGAGAGAGAACGAGGGAGATTAATAACTGGCGCGAGCACGTTTGTGTCTTGAAGAGAGAGAGAGAGAGAGAGAGAGAGAGAATCTTATTCTTCTTCGTCTTCTTTTTGGTGAAAAAGCGCCTCGTTTAAGGCCACGTCGGATTTAACGTCTTTGCGTCGGCTGCGAAATGATGGCAATTTATTCGTTGGAGTGATTATTGTTTCGGTTGAGAGGGGGGGGGGGGGGAGATGTTTCAATCTCGACGAAAGAGGAAAAGAAAATGTTTTGTCTGTTATATTAAATTCATGCTCGATGTGCGGGCCAGATTGTTCATTCGGGGTTTATTCATTGTGAGATGCGAAGTGATGTATACTTTATATTAAGGCTTTCGTATAGAATATCTAAAGGATTTTCTTCAAGACTTAACAAATATACGTCTGCTTAGACGTATTAACAGAGACAATATAATACAATTATTGAAATTTCTTATTAAAAGGTACTTTATAAATGGCAAGAAAGAGTAGATTTTATATGGAACTTATTGTGTATTTCGTTGCGACGTCAGCCAAGCTTATTTCTAGCTATAACGGTGTAGTGCTATACATTTTTTGCGCGTACACGATAATTTATATGCATCTACAACGACAATTTACTGGATATTATTAATACTCCTGCATATTGATTCAAAAGTAAATCTTCATTACAATGCTGCATTTATCGAAGATTGATAATTACTTCACAAACGGAC
Source organism: Torymus tubicola (assembly GCA_035583055.1). NCBI lineage: Eukaryota > Metazoa > Arthropoda > Insecta > Hymenoptera > Torymidae > Torymus > Torymus tubicola. The sequence continues at coordinate 17,033 of JAWWEQ010038029.1, forward strand.
AAAAATAAACAATCTATTATTAAATTACATTCCATTACAAAAAAATAATTGAATGAAAAGTTAAAAAAATACAAAATACAATGAATCACATTAAGCGGAATAATAAATTTAAAACAACTGATAAGACGTTAAAAAATATAACTTGTTTAAATCAAAATGAAATCATTCATCAAGCCAGTGCACAATATTTCATCACCAATCCATAACACCCACGCGGTCTGAAACAATCACTTTCCATACGCGCTCACAGATACATCCGATTATACCACTTTCCATTAGCATTCGTTCCTAACCATCGTAACGAATGCTAATATCCACAGCAAGACAAGAAGCCACTACCATAACGCTTATACATACACACATACGCTCATGCCTATTGCTCTATCTTACAAATTCTCCTCTCTACTTGTTCACAGCAGTCACGTGCGTACTCGCTCTCTTGGCTCGTTTGCTCCTTACTATCTTTGTATACCTATATCTACGTTTATATACCAGCACGCACGATTTCCATCGTCGAGATTACGCATCTCGCGTCTCAATCCTTACACTACCATATACGCGTATGTATAATGTATATACATACAAGGTATATATACGACCGAATTTGCCGCAATTAGCAATTACTTAATTGCCGTTCTACGCGCATATATGTGTATACATACGCATCCTCTTCCTCACCGCGCGCCTAATGACCCAGTTCCCCCGTGGTATATAAGCACACGCGCGTACGCCAATCAACATTATCAATATGACTATATACATATATATACACTACATGTATAAAATACATCTATAACCATATACATATGTGGAATTCTTCGGAAACTTTGTCCTAAACTGGTTCAAAAAACGACCAAAATTAAATTTGAAGACACACCATTGGAGTAATTTTTTTCTCGTTCTATGGGTCAGAGAAGAGATGATAAGAACTTGGAACCAAAGAAAACGGCCTCGTGACACTCTTTTATTGTTAAATCAATTTTTTTATGGAAATTTAACATGGGAAAAATTGACGACAAGTAGTCATCAATCATCAAGCAATATTAACATTCCAAATATGTTAACGAATTTGTACATTTTATTAGTTAAAGTACAATGATAGAGCTTTGATTTAAGCTAAAGATGGTTAAAATTGGACAATTCAGTGCAAACTTATGTACGCTCATTTTCGTCATTTTTTACACTTTTCAAATGTATGTAAATTTGCACAGAAATATCCGATTTTAACCATCTTTAGTTTAAATGAAAGCTCTATCTTTGTATACTTTATTTAATAAAAGGACAAATTCGTTGACATATTTGGAATGTTAATATTGCTTGATGATTGATGACTACTTTTCGTCAATTTTTCCCATGTTAAATTCCCATAAGAAAAATTGATTTGACGATAAAAGGGTGTCACAAGGCCGTTTTGGTTCCAAGTTCTTATCGTCTCTTCTTTGACCCATAGAACAAAAAAAATCACTCCAGTGGTGTGCCTCCAAATTTAATTTTCGTCGTTTTTTGAACCAGTTTAGGGCAAAGTTTCCGAAGAATTCCACATATACATAAGCCAACGTAAGCGCATCATCGTAAAGTAAATCCAATCCATCGTACCCCATCGTACAAAACCAACAAACAAACAGAGAGAGAGAGAGAGAGAGAGAGAGAGAGAACTGGCAACGCCCACGTCGCAATAATCAGCGCAGTGAAATCACGATCAATATCTCACTCTCTCTGACCGCATCTCACGAAATTATATACACACATACACGTAGACACGAGTGCGCATGCTATATGGCTAAAAGCCTCGGAGGCTTCCGGTGACGCTGGAATCGCGGAAGTATGTAAAGGGCAAACGCGTAAGGGGGAGTGTAGTGTACGTGCGTGTGTGTATATATATATTCACGGTTGCTGCTGCGGGCACGCGTATATAATGGTAGTTGTGATGTATATGTATATATATGTACACGTAAAAGCGTGTTATACGTGCGAGAGTTGCACGGTCAACGGATCTTGCAAGCGCGTGTATATATAGAAGTGTAGCAGTGGTAGCAGAGGGTTGAGGTATGTACATTTTGTAGATACATAGTTTCGCCTGCGTACCAAGGTCGGGATATATATATATATATACATATAGATGTGATGTTGTAGGTTTTCAGGTGTATGTTGGGTATGGTTTTCGTCAGGGTGGTTGTTATTAATAGATAAAGTGTATATGGGTTGGGTGTATTATACGTATATTAAGGTGAGCAACAAATTCGTCACGATATCTTGACGGCAAATGATAAAATCTGAGGAAAATTGATATTTATTATTCGACTTTAGTATGGGTTTCTCCAGAAACGCTCTCATGTGGATTAACTCCTATATTTTTGGTAGACAACAATGTGTTTGTACAAATTCTCAAGGTTCCTCTTCGTGGCTATGCACGAATCTTGGAGTACCACAGG
>JAWWEQ010038040.1:0-19449 GCA_035583055.1 Torymus tubicola
TCCGATCTTATATATGTATGTTGCGCTAATTTTCCGCGATAGCTGATATAACGCGTATATAGTATGTACATTATGCTCGAATTAATTGTTGTGGTTCTTCACCTTTTGGTCGTCTTCTAGAACAAGCTTTTTGATATATATATATATATATATGTGTGCAAAACTCACAATAGTAATAAATTATTCCACCAAAAACAACTTAATATGAAATTTGGAAAAAAGAATTAGAAAATGTTGAATAATTCAAAAGTTACCTAAGTTTGAAATTGAAACTCACGTAACTTTTGAAGGATTCAACATTTTCTAATTCTGAAAAAAGATCTGGAAAGTCCTCGCTCTTTAGTTTTATTTTTTTTTCCAAATTTCATATTAAGTTGTTTTTGGTGGAACGATTTAGTACTAAACTAGAGCTATTTTTAATCATTATTAAACAATTGATTATTGGTCCCAGAAAAATGATACCCTTCGATGGATTTTGTTCAACAACAGATATCTTTTCTAGACAGGGTAACCAACAAGAAACACTAATTTAGAAGGTGTCGTTGAAAAAAAATTTTTGGGTCCATTTTTTTAAGTTTTTCGCAGCGTTTGTAAGATTTGCACAGACACAGACACACACACACACACACACATACACACGAAATGTTTAAAAGTCGTTTTGTGGTATTTAGTAGTCGGTGCAAATGTATCTAGAGAATATAGATGTGCTTTTATGAAAGTGTTTTCCAACGATAAGAAATTTTAGTTTTATATTGTCACGTGGTGACTCGTTTGTTTGCTACGTTGTACTACGTGACACGTGAAACGTATTATAATGTAAGTCGTTTTTCTCTTGATTACATGTACTATAAAGAAGCTGCGAGAATTTACAAGTCTATTGGTATTGTTGACAATGCGAAGGCCAGCGTATAATTAAGTTATCAAACTTTAGATTGAATAAAGATTAAAATTTCAGAAAGTCTACGTGCGAATTCTGTGTGTACGAATGAGTTTTATTGACTTCTGGAGAACGATTAAGCGTATATATATACGTTTACTAGATGAAAATATTGAATCATTGTTAAAAAAAATCGTTGATTTTGATTTAAGGTATAATACCAATTATAACAGTGAGATTATTGATTGACATTAATTTTTTTTTCTACAATTTAGTATAAGAAAAACGAATAGTACAACCGCCGCCTATAATTAGAATTTTGTTTTCAATCTTTGAAAATTGAATGGTTCAAGACTTACGCATATATATCCTATTAATCAGAGTCAAGCCATCACGAAAAGATCACCAAGACGCCGATCTGAACCGCTACAGACTCATAAACACATAATCCACCCTATCAACTCCTTTCGTCGACGAAAACCACCTCTTCACTCCTACAACCCTTCGCATGAGTTTCTTCACCATTACATCCACCGACATCTCAGCTTCCTCCTCTTCCCTCGCAAAAACAAATGACACTCTCGTTATCCTCATCGTCAAACTTCGCAACTACCTAATCCATCCACTTCACTCGTTCGCGTTCCGCTTAATTTACATGTCTCATGTGACAAAAGTCGGCGGACCCATCATCGGCGAGTTAGACACTCACATGATATAACCGCGTGACAGGATGCGGTGATCGATGACGTATACGTGAGTATACTTGCACGTGATATAGTTGTCACTTCGCCGCGCGGGTGGGTTTGATATATTTGGAGTGGCAAATCGGTACGGCGAGGTGATGAGTTTCACCCGGACTGTGGTGCTGGTCAGTATGAAAGAAGAGAGCAACAAGCGGAGTGGTGTGGATTGATTTTTTTTTAGTTTTCGGTTCGGTTTTATTAATTTATATATGCGTGGATTTTGATATAGTTTAAGGTGTCGCTGTCTTTGTGAAATAACGCACAGGTATATTGTGGTGGAAATACACGGTATGAGAAACGTAAAGTGTTCAGTCCAAATGCAGGGAGTGCATAAGGATTTACTGGTCTATATAAAAGAAGCCAGAACTTGACATGAGAAGTCTGCGTTCTGATTTCTGGATTTAAACATTTTCATGGGGGCATTTTAATAAAATCAGTTTAGAAAACCCTGTATTTTAACTTTAGAGTTGCAGAGTTGGATTCACCAGATTAAAATGCGTAACAAAATATATATGCTTCTCATGCCCGCTTAGTTCAAGCCTGTAGATTAATGAAAAATACCTGACATTTTATTCAGAAAATGTTAACTTTTGTCTTTATCAATAACACGCGTTGTAAATAAAAACATATAATTTTTTGAATCATTTCTCTTAAACTTATAACAGACAACAGGGTTACAAAGGTTCACTTTAACTCATGATCTTTTTTTGTTTCAAACAACACTTAGAACTCTAAAAATAGAAATAATAACAATTCTTCTATAGGATATAGTTTAAATATTTTTGGACAAAGTTTATTTTCCAATCCCACAGCAGACACACCATTTATCATCTATTTCTATTTCATATATATACGAATCCAGAACCCTATATAATAACCACAAATCCAGTATAAACGTGAAAACTCCTTTGTCTGAAAAGAATACAGCGCATGTAAATTAAAAAGAAGTAAATCTTACTCATGTTGCCCTATACTTGGCATTTTTCTCCTTAAATGCATTTAAACTGATACACTGATCACCGTCATGTATATCTTTCAACTTCCTCGACGACCAGAGAAATGAAAATATTGTTTCTTTTTACGCTATAATTAAAGATTCTTTTAACATTCCACACGTCGCGCATTAATTTCAATCGTCTACTCTTTTGTGTCGTACGGTTACACACCCACCGCATCCTTCTGAATCACATCACGCGGTATAAGATATCCTTTAATTTCTTTTAGCCTTACGCACCAACCACTTCTTAATCATCTCCAAATATAAACCATGAATACATTATACATCTTTTACGCTTTCTTTTTTAGTATAATCCCTCCAAAAAAAATATTCTTCATTTTTAGATACAATCTAAATTGTAACAAACTAAAACCATACCATCGTATCCGCCAACCTCTCAATATAGAACAATAACAACAACGTCGGGTATCGGCATAAACAAAGCCCCGCGCTTGACTATATCATATATACACTTGCCGCCGGCACAGCATCAGCAGCAGTATGGTCAACAGCCGCGTGGAAAATAAACGTCTCTCCAAATCGAATTAGCCTCTCTCTCTCTCTCCTCTTCCTCTCCTTCAGCTCACATGACTCTCTCGGTTGCTTGTGTGCGCGTACGTATGTGCAAAAAGCGCGAAAAAAGAGCTGAAGACGCTACGCCGCGCTGTGTGTAGCGTATAAGAACGAGTCCCGTGACTCTCCTCTCTCTCGCGCTCCTATATACACTCTTATGTTTCTCCTTTTTCCGGACGTTTAATTGCCCGGGCGCGTGACGCGTACACAGACATAGATATATATATATATATATATATACGCATACTTTGCGCGCTTTCTCGCGGTGTGTGCAAAAAACCTGTTTTCCCGAGCGAGCGAGCGAGCGCGTGACTTGAAGTTTTGTTTTTCGGCTTGTGCATGATTATTTGCTCTCGTTGCACTTTGCGAGCGCGTGCGTAAGTGCAGAAGGAGAAGGAGGAGGAGGAGTGTGGTTAAGTGGAGTCATGTGATGCGGCAGTATATAGCAGTATAGTTGCAGTTGTATTGGAAGGTATATATATAAGTGTATGTGCGTGTATATGTGTGTGTGTAGAGGAGAGGCTGGTTGGATAGGATGGGAGTGAGTTTTTTCCGGGAGGGAAATCGGTAGGTACGTACGCGGTATATAGAGGATATTGATGTGTCCGTGTGGGGGAAATTATATATATATATTATTTTTTATTGATGATTGGATATCGGTGGTATGGACAATAGAGAAGGTGGAGAGGTTGCTTGATTTGATTTTTGTAAATGTGCGTGAACAATTTTTGGAAATAAGACATTCAAGTGAAAGGAACATGAACAACATTTAGAAATACAGAAATTTATGAAAATATTTTTTTTGAAAATCATAGTTCAGTAAAATATAAAATAAAGGTTTTATATTGTCTTCTTGTATTTAATTTTGTTAATCAGTAAGTTCAAAATGGTAAGCCTTTAATTTTGCCGCAACCACGATTTCGCTTGACATTTGCTCGACAAAGATTCCCTTATATAAAAAAGACAATAGTGTAAAAATCCATCTAAACGTCATAGCACATGGTAAACGAACAATTGTTAAACGACAGTAGACAATGGTCGAGTTTAGTCAGACATTAATCTCTTTTAACATTTCCATTTACCATCATTACTCCAATCTCATTCCCATTACCCAAACTACCTCAAAATTTTACCACCACATGTCCCATATTCTCCCTTAAAAATCACTCAATCACTCGTCACCTTCCTACACCTATACGTAAACCTCAACCCAAAAAACCATCAACTCAACCGCCATACCTTACATCACCTCAATTCACAGTTAAAATCTACTTGTATATATATATACCACAACTACTACTTACATATATATATACACACACATATATATGTGTTTCTCTCGTTCTCTTTCGTACATACGCGTGCGCACGTGCGCAATTCAAATCGCTCGTTAAATCGGTTACGGCACAAAACGAAGATGCGAAAACGCACGTACATATATATACTCGAGAGGGGGAAAAGAGAGAGAGAGAGAGAGCAAGCATGTGACCGTCCCCCTTCGACAAGCGAACCTGTTTTCCGCGCGCGCGCGAGCGGCGCACGTGACGCGCTTTTTTCCAATATATATGCTGTATATATGTGCTCGTGGCGTTCCTGTTGGCAGACGCGTCGTGAACTTGAAATTCCAAAGGCCGAAGAGACTACGTGGTTAAATGTATGTGTATGTGTGTGTGTGTGTGTGTGGATGGATAGATGGGTTTGGTTTTTGTGGTTTTTTTGTGGATTGTAATGATAATAGATTTTTGTGTGGAAGGGTTTGAATGTATATATGTGGTATAAGATGGATTAGAAATTGGATAAGGTTTGGTGATTGTACGAAAAATTATTGTTTATTATTGTATTTTCTATCTATACGTTGGTAATCGTCTTGAAGTAGTTATTAATTTAAAACACTTTATTATGTATATAATGTTAATTATATGAAACAAATAAAGGTAAAATAATAGTATTTTAAAATGTACAATAAAATTCAGCAACATCTTACACTAATTTGTATATTATAATTTAACATCAATTATTCGAATTCCCCATTGCCACTTTAAAATACACACTAAAATTAATAAATTTTGTTCTTAGGTTTCCGAAATATACTCAATCCTATCCAATTCTCCACAAAAATCATGGGAATTTATAAAAAAAAAGTCTGAATTTTGTCATTCATCCGCGTATATCTCAAATAAATCATTCACCCAGATGCTAATATATTTTATATGGTAAATTTCTTCTGCCTATCCCAATATACCACCGTCAAAATTATTTTTCCTCGTGCTATACACAATACAAAACAAATTAAATTTCACACAATAGCATATCCGTTAAGATCAACCTCACACATCACTCGCAATTCTCTCAATTACCTCACAAAACACTGACCAAAAGTATACATCGTTTTCCCCTGACTCACAGAGACCAACGACCGCGTACGCGAAAGTTCCAAAATAAAAAGGCATTTCCCTACCTCGCCCATCTGCCAAAACCCCCATAACGCCCGCAAAAGTTTAACGACCCACAGGTCGCCTAACCAACCGGTCAAGGCTTTGCTCTTTTGCTCTGTAAAAGAAAAAAAATAACACGCGTACATCGTGCTTATATCACCGGAATAAAATTATCGCAGAAATCCGCGTGATACACACACGCACCGCATGCCGAAGGTTAACGATGTTCAGCTCGCGCCTTGGTTCCGATTTTGCGAAATTTCTTTGATCTCAAGGTAACATTGTGTGTGTATATATATATATATATATATGTTTGTATATCCTTAGCTATATACGCGCGCGAGTGTGCGAGATGAAATCGGGGATTCACGTGACGAATAAGTTATGGGTTATTATATAGGCGTGGATTTATATTTGGGTAGAAAGGAAAAATGTATATGTATATGTATATTATACACACATAGTCACGAGGCGATTTTAATATGCGTATAACGTGCGTGCGACGTACTATTTCTTTTTTTTTCTTTTAGATATAAATTTATGCTAATGACGCGTGTAAAGTGTTGCAGAATAGTTAGCAAAAAAATAATTAAAAAAAATGACTGGCCGTGTAAATTACATACACGTGTATATATATATACATATATACCATTATATGTAGGTTTATAGAGCATATAGGTGACATGAAGAATTAATTTTATATATATACATTTATACGCTCCTGACAAGGATTAACGATTATTAAGAAGTCACGCGGACTGACACTATTATAATTATAGTTCATTGTCGCGGCCGAAAACAAAAAAGGTATTACACGCCTTTGTTTGCGTTTACGTGGCGAATTTGAAATTAAAATTATTATCGTTCACCCCGAAGCTTTCCTTGAATTCCGTAATATTATACATTTATGTAAAAATAATTTACATAATTAAATGTCGATCTTTTGATGGTTTTTTCGTTTTCCATTTCGGTTCCTGCGTGTGTATATATCTGATCTAAAAATATATGCGGTTTCGTTGTAATCTACGAATTATATATAGATATTCCGATACTCTCTTTGGTTACGCGAAATTTCCGCAGATACCTCGAGTGAGAGTGCACTTATATACGCGTCTCTTATCGCTCGTTCATTCGCGCGGATACGCGCATTCGAAGCGCTCGAACCAATTGTCTCTTAAGTTCGAGTGAGAGCACGTGAGTCACGATTAACGCAAACTGAAGAAGTACTTTTACTCGTCACGAGATTTTTTTATTTTCTTCGTTTAATAATAAAACGATGACGAAAGTACGCGTGTATGCGCAAAGTGTTATCGTTAAATTCTAATGAAATTCGCGTTATATATGGTTATATACCGTGATTACGTGTATATATTTATATATATATATATATATATTTATATATACAGCACGTGGTTAGAGAGAAAAAAAAACACGTTGGGTAATAACGACGTATATATACACGCGCGTGTATTATACATATAGCTTTATTATTCGGGGAAAAATATTTCGAGGAAAATTCATCCGCTTGTTTTCACTTATGTACGGCGCATATAATAGTCATCTATTGCATTCCGATACGCAGCTGCGCATTTATGCAGGTAAACGAAAAAAAAACAGGAGAAGAGGAGTAATAGTTAATAATAATCGCGAAGCGCGATAAAAAAAATGTGTGTATAAGTGTATATATGAATTCGTAACTATAGGCGTATATTGTAATTACGTAACTATACCGTGGTTATATGGGGAAAATAGAAATTTTATAGTTATGTATATAGACAAGTCGAGGGAAATGTCTATTATGTGAGTATACGGATGTACACGTGCGTATAAGTTATTTTACTGTGCCACCGCGTGTATACTTTTGCACGTATAGGCAACCGGAATGAACGATATTAAGTATATACGTATATAATTGAATCCAACCAAATAATTTTAGTAAAAATTAATATTAATCAAAGTTTAACGTCAAGATCGTATATTCTCTAAAGTTGAATTAGTGAAAAAAATTGGTCCACTATATATAGAATTAGCAAATATTTATACTCAGACTTAACATTAAAGAGTATACGAAATTTGAAAGCTACACTGCAACACATAACAATAAATAATCTTCTATAAAAAAATCAACAAACTTCCCAAACAAAATCATTTTCCAAAATCTCACATATATACGTACCCCGTTTGACCTTCCAGGCGAACTTCATCGAAATGACAATCCAGACGACATCAAGTACATTACCTCTATATAACCACGTGTCTTTTACCCACAACACATCAGCTCACGTGATTGCCGACGGCTATATCATGGAGGCCGAGGAAGAAGAGCCGATAAGGCTGCGGAGACGGGCGAGGATGAAAAATAAACATTTAATACTTGTCACGTGAATGAACCGCAGCTGCAGCAGCAGATCATATGGTGAATACGAAATTTGCAGAACGAGTGTGAGGGAAGGAAATATCGTCAAGGTGGGTTGCTACAATGACGTTGATTTTTCGTTGTTGGTCGAATTGATTTTTGGTGATGTATGGTTGCTGGTAAGGATTTGTATAAGAAAAAGGTTTTTAACGTTTTGAAATTCACTCGATTACGTGGAACCAGACTATATGCTTCTGCTTTATCAAAGTTACTGATATGGATTTTCAGCTAATTACGTACGCTCATTGCGTACCAAGAACCCGATGCGCTAAACAATCTCATATAAGAATTTAATATCATCACAATTCGCATTGCTTCTTAAAACAGACAACAACAACAAAATGATCGAAATGACTCATACAACCAATTATACACAGCTGATCAACAACTATATAGAATATAATATATTTCCATATATTTTACAGACGTAGAAGAGAAAGCCAGCTGCGAGCTATATATATATATACACACGTAGCGTTCGCCAGTGACGTCAGTATATAATATATATACAGCGCGGGAAACCCAAGAGAAGATCGCAGGCGGTCGTGCGTGATATGGAAAGTGGGAAAATATATAGCGAAGTTGTAACGATGATGCGTTCAGGATTTTTGGACACCGACGGGATGATGGTAAGTTTGAAAATAAGTTATAGCGAAGAGAGTGTATGTATAAATGGAAAACGTTGACGGGATATATGTATATATATGATATGTGGAAAATTTTGTCATGAGCTGTTATATATGAGAAATGTAACTGAATTAAAAATCGCTTAACGCTAATCGTACGTTAATAATAATAATAATGTTATACCTATGTATAACATAGACAGTCACGAGATTTTCTATATGCTCTTTGAATTAATAACGAACGATAATCAACAATATATATTATATATGCGAGTAATTTCTATATATCATCATGGGTTCTTACCATATACACTTTTGTCAAAGACATAATATAGAAAACCATCGTATAGGACCATTATATTATTAACCGTATGAAAAACTTCACTTTTCACACACATACATCCTTACAAGCACCAGCATCTCAATTAATCATCTCCCTGCGCTTCTTACCGGCAAAAAGGTCAATAGACTTGTACATACCTCGCGCGATTCCGGCACGCGCACACGTTAAGTGGGACAGTGTATATATATACGTGCGAGGATCGCGGGCTGCTTTACTTTCTAAGCTATTTCAGCGAGCTTATCAATGAGCCCGCGGTAAAAGTTGCGCGCTCACGTGCGCGCTCTATAACGTCAACTCTTCTTTTCTCTCTCTCTCTCTCTCTTTGGTATATAGTTGAAGGTGCTTGGAAAACCGTTGATTGGTTGGATTATTGTTGTTAGTGTCTTTGGCGTATAGACGGGGGTAAACGTCGTTTTTACCCGGTTAAGTTATTTTGTTGTTCTTTACAACAACAATACGAATAATTATTCGACACTATATATATATATATATATATACACACCTTATCGAAATTTATGCCCACATGGGTAAAGTTTATCATCACGCATAGATACATCGTTAACATTTTTTAACGAATTCGCTGGTATACCAATCTACACTTTATATGTTCGAGCAAACAAACCACTTATATGTATATATAACGCTGCGAATGAAAATAGTTTGATTTAAGGAATCCACATCGTTGTCATCATACCATTTCGGAGAAATTTCGGGTAAAAGGTTTCCGTGCGTACTTATATATATACACACACGCACACACGCGTGCATGAAGCGAGAAACGCGCACGTACGTAGTGTAATTAGTTTTGTTCAGCGCTCGGTGCAGTTAATGGCGCGCGCGCGCGCTCGCGGCTTAGATTTTAATTGAGTGCGCCGCGCGCGTGACATGAGTTGATCCCGTTCCGAGAATAATATGTGTATAGTGCGCGTACATGCTTTTTCTTTTATATATATTGCGTGACACAACAGTTTTGTATATACTTTCTTCCGATTGTGTGTATAGGGAAAATTCCGAAATTTTCCTATATATAAATGCGTATATATGCGTTTGTTGTAAACGTTAATCGGTTTTACACATATATATACATGTGTGTGTCTATATATTCATTGCGTAAGTTTTAAAGCGCGCTTCCCGTTATCTATACGAACGACGATTAGCATATCGAGTTCCGTTCTTTTTTCTTTCTTTTATTGTTTTCAAAATTTATGGAGTTTTTGGATTGGTAATTTATCGTCGCTATAAAAATTATTGTAGATATATAAATTCATGGTCTGACGCGCGCCGCGAGCTTTAGCACAATGAGGAACATGCGCGAAAGGATGCGTTATATATATAATTTTACGTCTTTTTTGTGAAATATATACACACATAGGTATATAAGAGCTCGATACGAATTTTCCCGGACTAAAATAAACCTATACTTATATTTACATAAGCACATGATCTTTGCGTCGCGCGCGCGCGTGGTAATGTAAAAATTTAACTGCCGTCTCGAGGTGAAACGTTCAAAGACGTAAGTATAGCGACGTTGATTCTGCAGAATTTTCGGTTATAATACACGCATGTAAATAATAAAGAACCGCGTTGTGTCCTAGTTTTCAAAAATAAAAATTTTCTTCTCCAAAAAAAACATAAATTTTTTTTTACATACAAAAATAAAACGATAAATTAGTCAAATCTCAGTCGCGTGTTATAAGACTTTTTGACACGATGAAGCTTCCCTATCACGAGGTTGTTAAATTCGCGACGACACATCAACGGCAACGCAAAACGCTTTTCTATCGTGTCTGGTATTTTTTAAATAATTCATAAACTTAATGGAATATATAAGTTCAGTAATTTATGTTAACGCATAAGTATATGAGTTTCAGCAAATGTCAAAACGGCCATAGACACTAAATCGCGTAATATATGTATATACATTTGACTTTTGGAAAAATGAGTTTTTTGCGCTTTACTTTGAAAGTAAAATGTTGCCTCAAGCATATATACACGTGAAACGATAAATTTTTAACCTCCTCGCTCGTTATTGTAAATTTATAGCCTTTTTTTTGTTGTCTCTCTCTTTCTGCGTCAGCACCGATCGTATAACTATATTAAAAACAGCAAACGTCCGTCATGTGCACACGCATTTTGTTTTGTTTTTTTTTTGTCTCAATTAGCTGCGTTATAGTTTCACCAATTATTTTATCAAGTTATTGTATTCAAATGTTTCGAAAGGCGTACTTACATTGAGCGCCTAATACGGATTTTATGGGAAAATCCCATGACGATCTAATAAGTACGCGACTGCAAGTGCGCACGCGTGTGTCTATATTATAGGTAATTGTGATAGAAAGGAATTTTTTTTTATTATTATTATTTTTCTTGCTTATATTATATGTAAAACGGTGTTTCCGTATACCACATTTTTTGTTATATGTACACCTGAACGTTTTTTAACTATAGGAAAATATTTACTTTTGCTATAAACGATTATACACATTCCGACGATTTTATCTGCGATCATTGCGCGCATTATTATATTATTTGATTAGAATTTCGTGCCTGTATCAATATAACGTCATTTTTACATACTATCGTTATCTAATAAACAAATACATAGCACACATATATATATCACTAAACAGGTGGAATTAGAGCGTGACAAAAAAAAATATGTGGGCAAGATGTTTTTTTAAATGGAAGATATACATATACATATGTACGTGTGTCACATAATTGATGCGCGATAAAAAAAAGGATGAATGAGCGTATAACTCAGCTGTACTCCCGCGCCTTTGTCGCTACATGTTGCTCTTCTTATTTTTAGCTCTATAACAACGAGTGCACTTAGAAGAAGGTGTGATATTCAGACAATTAATACGCCCGCGAGTGTTCCTGTAAAGAAACAAAACGTTTGCATTGAGAAGAGAAACAGTTAGACGTGCGTCTTAATGAGACTTAAAATTTTCTGAGATGCGCGAATGGATTTTATTTGACTAGATAACGTGTGTGTGTGTTATTGGTAAAGCTGATTCACACATTTTATGGTTTTCAAATAAACCGTGTGCGCTGCTGCGAGTTCCTTTAATTAAAAGATAAACTTGTTAAAGAATTTAATTTATTTGTGTTAATATTTAAATATAATTATTATTACTACACGTACTTTACAAAAAAAAGTTGTAAAGCAACAACTAATTAAACAACAATTAGTGTAATTATATGGTAAAGATTTTAATTTAGCTAAATAATCACAGAACCTCGGCTGCCAATTTTTACAAGTATATTAATGCAATTTCCGGTCAATAATCGTGCGCTATAAATGTACACATCAACAAACCATTCGCCGATTGCATATACCAGATTCATTCCCGATCGTCAAGTGATCACTCGAATCGCTGTGTTTAACTGTCAACATCGAAGATAACAACGATAAACTTTAAAGTCCGCAATATATCTGTGTATACACTTATATATTTACGAATAATCTCTGATAGCTCCATAATTAATTAAGCGTATATTATTCTCTCGCATCACTTATAAAATGACTAATACACCTCATTTAAAAAAAATCACAAACCACATCGTCACCGCACCAATTGTCCCACCAATTTCACAATTAATTCCTCTCTCTCTCTCTCGTTCCATCTTTCATCACCACCGAAAAATCCCAACCCACAATCATCATCCTCGCGTCCATTCATCACTATAACACATCTTCCACCCAAATAAACAAACATCTTTTCCCTATACATACACATATATACTCTCTAAATTCACTGTTTACAATCTTATATATATACCGATCGTCATCTCACACACATACCGATTCATACATATACCCGCGTGCGCGCACGAAAGCATCTCTTCTCTCTCTCTCTCTCTCTCTCTTACACTTGGTAGCGAAAGAGAGGGAACACGAAGCGGTAGCTTGGCGGTGGTAAGCGCGCGCCTGCGCTCACAGCATTTATACAGCGCGGGCGGCCGGCCGCGTGCTATTATTCTGTTATCGCTCGCTGTAGCCGCTCTGGTCTCTCGCGCCGAGCTCTCGCGTGTCTCTCCTACTCGGACGATTTTCTTCGTGTATATTATTATAAAGTATATATATATACGGTTAAGCGAGTAGACGAAAGGATCTTTTTGTATTATATATATTGTACTTGTCATTGTACGTGTGTATTATAGTAGTATATATATATTATATATATAATTAAAAATAAAAAGGTGTGTGCGACTGACACTGTATATTTATCACGGGGGAATTGTATCTTGAACAGTGCGGGAATGCTGCTGAGGAGGTAGAGAAGACAGGAGATAATAACGAAGGATCACAAGAGATAAACTGCAAGGTTCGTAGTTATATTTATGTATGTATGTGTGTGTGTGTGTATGTGGATAATGGGTGACTGGTTGAATAGGACCGGAGGTGTTGATTGAAATGTCAGAGTACAACGTTTATAGAGTTGAGTGACGAATGGTTATGAGGCGCGCTTTTTTAGTACATATTGACTGTACGTATATACCGGGAAGTATTATTTACACGCTTAAGACATTTCATCGGTGCGCTCTTGTAAATTATTTTATATATATAGCTTGTATTCTAACTAATGCATACACTTTGTTCATTGTACTCGAGCTCTTTATTTATACCGATAAATTATGCAACGACGATGTGTGAGCGCGTTATATATATTGTTTAACAATTACATAAAGCCACGGATCATCGATCGTATGTGTATATATGTATAACATCTATATACGGGTTGTTTTGTATACGAGCAGAAGAATTTTGGTATAGTTTGGGGATCGCGCGTTGGTATATGTTGAAATTTTTTTTCGAATTTTATGGGATTTACGTGAAATAATCATTAGTCACAGAGACGTGGGAATACCAGGATGTGTGTATATATATATATATATATATATATATATATGTGTTGAGGAGGAGTTGAAATTGTGTAATTGTACACCTTTTGGATGAAAAGTAATATAGATTTGTCATTCATTTTTATAAGCGTGAAGATTGACAAAAAAAACATATTTTTATTCTACACTTAAAATCACGTATAACCGGGACACCGGTTAATTGAAAATATATCAAAACCTCATTCAAATATTGATTTCCAAACGTTTTAAATGACTTCATTAAGGCAAAAATTCGAATATCAAATTAATCGAGTAAACGAGCTCAGACATCTGTAAAAATCGCTTTTTCAACGTTTCACCGAACTCAGAATGACTCATCAAGCGTTCAATTAATATCACGCGCATCTGTCACAACATAACTAATAAAGTCTTCATAGCCATTTCACACACACACACACACACACACATATATATATATTCGTATGCAAACTTCTTCCTCGATGCTAAATATAACCTTACGATTCACTATAAATCGAAATGATAACCCCTGCGTGTGTGTGTGTGGGTTTTCCTCAAAAAAAAAGAAAAGAAAATAACTAAGGTGTATGCGTGCATCTCGCGAGTAGCAATGACGACGTTAGGTAACGTTGGGTTACTCGTTGGATAGAAATGATGGACGAGGAAAGGTTTTGGCTAATTGAATTCAAATATTATAATACACACGTGTACGCGAGGTGCGGTTAAAATTCACATACATGGTAAAATTTATGTTTGGATACATCCAATTAAGCAAATCGGAATTTTGTGTATTTAACATGAGACCGCCGGTTCCTTATCTTACTTCAACAGTTCACGGTGAATCAATTATTTTTAATTATTATATCGAAATCGATCGCGAACAATTAAATTTGTTTTTATATTCCCCCTTATATTGCAGTATATAGACCGAAAACGGTTTCTCATAATACGCGACTTACTGATTAAAAATTCACCTATTACCTCATACAAGATTATTCGCAATAAACTCCCACACACGTGTATATGTATGTATGTACTACCATCCTAATTGCATATACGCGCGGTTTATTAACGATATTTATATTCCTCGTCGCACGTGACCGCAATTGATCTCGAAAAAGAAGAAGAAAAAAAATTAATTTAGGATCCATTACATCCGTTCGCTCGCACGAACGGATTTGAATTTATAAAATCGTGCGTTAATTACGCGTTAGTATTTGCAACTGGGATATATATACATATATATGTGCCAATTACGATCACTGATCTTGGAGTACACGTGTATATTGTGCTCTCGTATATATATATATATATATATATATATATATCCACGATTAACATTTTCTCGATAACGATGAAGGAAGTGAGGATTGTGGTCCGGAACAATGCATCATGTGGTAGCGTTAATGTGGCGCGGTTTGAAATTTATAACTCTATAGAAAATATCGGTGGCTAGTTATTCAAATATGTTGAGGTAATTATGAGAAATATTTAAAAAAAAACAATATGGTTTTAAAGTAATTTTAATATTCATACGAATAAATTGTATTATTCTTAAGAAAAAATGTGAATAAATATAATACAACACTATTGATACACTTGACACTGAAATCATAAGCTTCATAAACCGTGCAGGAAAATAAATGCAAAAACTACACGTATTACCTCGAATTACGATAAGCGCGCAGTTCTATACTATAACGCAATACCGCTACTCGCCTGCATCATCATAATCATCTCGATGAAGTAATAATCATCCAATTCCGCATTATCATACAATGACGTACCATCACACGTGTATGTCTATACCTAAATAATTCCATTTTTTTTTCCTATAGATCCACCATTAATAATCAACGCTAATCCTCCACTTTTTGCATCGTGGTTAATCTCCAATACGCGCGCGTGCGCGTGATCTCGTAAAAATCGGATTAAACTACGCTAATTAAACACTGAGCGGTCAATTATCGTCGATCGTAAGCCGCGATAAGAGCTTTGAATTGATCGCGTTATTCCGCCGTGTTGCAGAAAGAAGAAAAAAAAAACGATACGCCGCGGATATATATATATATATATATATATATATATATATATATACACTCGTACTGAATTCGTCGAATGCACGAGCGGTTGATTAATAAGCGTCGCGTATACTATGGTTGTAAAAAAAGTGTATAGTGGAATTTCGCAGCTATGAATATAAAATTGCGGGGTTTGCGGTTAAATTTTTGCGCAGGTGATGTTCGGAGAAGTGACAATGACGGATGAGGAAAGTTGTGGGAATTTACTCGCGTATACTGATGATTTACAATCAGATCTAGAGTTATCGTGGATAATTTGCTAAGTATTTTAATTACTGGTGTACCCTAAAGTAATCTATTAACCACTTTTGTTTTTTCGCAAAATCCGATAACACGGCGCGAAAAATTAGTGGAAGCCACGCGACGGGTGTGAAAACGGACGATTTTGTACGCGTCGAGATTATCGCGGTATATCCTCTCTACTCGGGTTTCGCGATACACCAGCCGATGAGTAAGTGTATATATACACGTTGTTTTTCGGGTCGAGATATGCAAAAGCTTTTTTTTAGTCGTTGTTATATACGTGTTTGGAACGTGAAAAAAATATTTTAGCCAAATATATCCAAAAATCCAAATATTCTTTTTTTGGCACTGTCTTTTATTTCGAAAAATGATTCATTAATTTTATGACCGATACAATTACCACCTAAAATTTTCAAAACCCCTGTGCCACCTTATACCTCTATACACCATAATTATTCTTCTACCTACGAATCCTATATTCTATCTACTCTC
Source organism: Torymus tubicola (assembly GCA_035583055.1). Classification (NCBI taxonomy): domain Eukaryota; kingdom Metazoa; phylum Arthropoda; class Insecta; order Hymenoptera; family Torymidae; genus Torymus; species Torymus tubicola. Next base: position 16,693 of record JAWWEQ010038040.1, read on the forward strand.
CACATTTCACCCGTCTAACTAAAAAGAAAATATACCTCTAGCTCAATCTCACACCTTAACGCTTACATAGTCTGACCAAACCCAGCGCTTTACTACTGCGCGCTCGCGCTCCACCACTGCGCTTGTTTTTCAACCTCACATATATGTAAACGGTCGCGCGTGCGAGAGAGAGAGAGAGAGTAAGAAGGCACATATACAAGCGGGACGAAACGCGCCCGGGAAATTAGTACAAGTGGCCGGGATTGACTCGCGTCACGCGCCTTCGCTGCCATTGATTGTTTTATTGATCGCGCGCGCGCGCGTGTGGGCAAGTAAGGCGCAAGATATGTATGTGTATGAGTATATATACAAACAGCTGTGACTGGTGTATTTTGTTAAGAGGGGGTTTGTTTTTTTTTGTGGGATGATCAAATTTTACGTTATTGTTTATTGTTAATCTTATAAGTGCAATCCAAAATTGCGTCGTCACGGCGCTACTTCTTTTCCTCGCAAAACTATCAAACAAACGTAACCAAAAGCTACCATTATCCCCGGTAGTATATCCTCGTTTCTTCTTCTTCTTCTTATTTTTCCTAGAACCACATACACAACAACAAAAAAATCCATGAAAATCCAAACCTTATATATACATCCTCCTGTAAGTATATACATTGCGCAACTGCGTCTTTATATTTTTTGTCGCGACCTGTGAACGCTTACATATTATTGTCGCAAAGCGCGCGTGCGATCAATTTATTTATGACAATAATAAAGCAGCAACCGAGTTGTGTAACTACTTCTTCTCTCCGCGCGCGGTGCTCGTTTACGGAATATATACGTGATCTTTCGCGCGGATTTGTAGAAGGAAAAGTCGAAGATATCTAAGAATATTATACATATTGTCAAGTTGACGATACTGATTGCGGATGTAATTGGGGTATCCCCCTTCCATTTATCTACTGGCGAACAAATACATATAAACCTATACTACCACCACCTTAAAAAAAAGAACCACATGTGGACCCTTTTCTCCACAATCGCTCTCTCTCAACGACTCATCGCTTGCGGCGTCGCCCCCGCAAGGCCGCGTATTGATCGCGGCATATACACGCACACACACACGCTGCGGGCGCAATGATTAACTGGGTGCAAAAGGTTGCACAACACATATACCGTTTCTCTCTCTCCCTTACATAAATGCCGTCGTCGCCGGGCAAACTCGCGCGCGTCTACACACTGACTGGTATATACCGCCATTTCAATTTTCTTTCTTACATACTCACGTAAGCTAACGCGGTATGTATATACAGGGAGGTAGAAAAGAAAAAGGAAGATGCGATTTTGGAGGGTGGGAAGGAAGGAAGGGATGGTATTATGGCTATTGACACAGTTTTGCGGTGTGTATATAAATCCTGCGTGTAAGCAGGCGCTGTAGGTTAAGATTTTTCAATGGTTATTATATAGGGATACGTGAGGTAGGTAGATGATAAGAGGTCGAGAGAGATAAGAGAGTAATGGTGCGGATGTGAGATCGGTAGTATATATAAGGTTTCAAGTATACGATTTTTCGTATATATTATACAGTATGGTTAAATATTTGATTTAATCTCTCGAATTATAATCCTTTTGTCCTTGTACAATACATACAATCCACGTCTTTTAAAAGATAAAAAATTCGCAAACAGACCATGACCAAGCTAGCCGATAAGGAATAAAAGAAACTGTGCCATTAACAGCCATTACAGATTTGTCCAAAAAAGGCCCTTAAATCCATATAAACGCTTGATTTCTATAATCACCGCCGGCGGCAATTTTAAATCTATTGCGGAATCGGCGCTGTTATCACACCGTATGTGTGGTCCCGAAACTTTTCCGATTTCCGTTATCGTACAATATAAGTACATCTGGAGGTATCGTTGTACACACATACTTCAATCAATCGTCACTCACATTTTTCTTGTCCAAGGTTAAAAAATTATTAATACAGTTTATCGTATGGAACCTACAAAATTATTCACTGTTAAAATTGATTACAGACGCGTCTGTGTAAATTAATCGCTTATGTATGTGTACATATCCACACCTGAGTGTGTTTCCTGTTTGCTCGTTTTATTGGAGGTGTTATCGAAAGCTGTACGAAAATGTTTTATCTCGGATTACATTATGTCGACGTGTGTGCAGATTGCGCTGAAGCTGGAAATAAAAGCGCGTGACGAGAGTTGTGTGTGTATATATATACGTCTCGAGTGCATATATCAATATATATATACTTGTGTGAAATCGGTATTATACACACGTTTGATAATATTTAATCGAAACACTTGCGAAACGTTCATTTTTCCATGTGCGTAAATTATAACGATCAGGAAGTGGATATATTCCTTGACGGTCTAGCAACTTCCCCTCGCCACTTAAAGTTTATACAATTAGCCAGCTGTCGCAGAGGTTACAAGGACCCCTAACAAACAACCATACAACCTAATCTCACGAGACATCTCTCTACATATACATACACGCATGGCCTTCTATCTAAAAAAAAAAAAAAAAAGAAGAAGAAGATCCAGACTCGAAATAACTTATAAACGCACCGCGGTTTCCTTATATTATCCGCGAGATAGATATGTATAAAAGCACGTGACATGAAGCACGAACATACACGGATTGTCATGTGATGACTTCTTTGTTTTCGATCAAGATGTACATAGGGGAAGGTGGGGCACGGTGAGGCTGTCGGGTCAGTTGGGCATTTAAATATTAAAAGCGTAAACTGTTCTCTAA
>JAWWEQ010038051.1:0-19445 GCA_035583055.1 Torymus tubicola
AAAAAGGGTATCCGAAAAAACTACTGATGGCGAGTAGTTCGGTAGAAGTTCAGCCAGTAGTTTGGCCAGTAGTTGAGCCAGTAGTTACGGCAGTAGTTGAAACTGCTGTTTTTTTTCGTAAGGGCAACAATGAATTTCCACCCACTTATCTATTCCTACTAAACTAACAATATAAAAAAACATCACGTACACCGTTTACAAGGACATCTGACCAGATAAATAAACCAAACGAAGAATAACAATCCCAATAATATCCCATCGAGATTACATCTCTTCTACAACCACGAATCCTCCCCATTGTACCATCACTTTATATATAACATCCGAAAAAATTTTCTTTCACACCCTAAACCCACGAAACCTACCTCTAAACAATGACCGTCGAGCAGCAATTTCAATGCCCTCCCCCTCCGTCATGCCTTTTTCCCCACGAATTTCCATCCAAACTCGCCGTTGTCCATTAAGCCCTCTCTCTCTCTCCCTCTCCCAATTCAATTTCTCCTTTGACGCAAGCTCACTCGTTGGCTATACCTCTCCCCTCATCATCCCCCCTCTCTCTCTCTTTTGTGTATACCCTCACTACAGCGGCGCAATTTACGCGCGCGGAGCGTCCGATCGGATTTGCCCTGAAAGTAATCCGGATAGTCGAATATGACGGGGATGTGTGTGCACGCGGTTCTTACGTGCTCGCTCTTGTGGATTTGAGCTTCGCCTATATATAATACGCCGATGGCTGCGGATACGATGATGACAACGATGACGATGATGATGAAGCGCGGTATATTGCGCGAACGCGCTAATGTGGACGTACGTTTAATTGAAGGCGTATACCTGATTATTGAACGCCGCAACGCGCGAGTGTACGTAGACGTACGTCCGGTCAGATTACGCGCAAGGTTTACACGGTTGGGTTTCGCTGGATGCAGAGAAGCGAAGCAAGAGAGAGAGAGCGATGGAGTAATAGGGTTACGTCGAATTTTTTAAAGCGAGCGTAAGGAATTAATTATCCTTACATTAGCAGTTGAATATAATACCATCTAAATTTGTAAGCTGCGATTACGTGATTAATCAATTAGAATTTCGTTGCTACGTTTGCTTATATACGTTTCTGGTTTGCATTAGGTGATATACTTTTTGGAGGACAAAACTCTATAGTCATAGTTGTAATTTCATTTTAAAAGCTAATTTTACTTATTTTGGATACTTGCACACTCTTACCCTAATAATTCAATTTACTTTCGCCTGGTTATCCTGTACAATTTTGACCAAAATTTCTTCAACAAAAGATAGAAATTTTCGTGACTTTCGCATTCAAATTTACATATAAACAAGCTTAATAGTGTCAGCTGCCTGTGAAATTACGACAATCATTAAGCAAATGCCAGTACATCATGCGCATATACGAGCAAAAAAATTTAAATAACAATGACGCTCTTCATAATCAGATATATAGAAGGAAGAGTAGAAACGCATAATTAACTTTAATTTCCAACTTGACACAGTCCGTCCGCGAAGAATTTTCGCCTCGCAAATACAACTGTGAATGTCATAGAGTATATATATATACTCTTCTATACGGAATGTACTTAACACGTATGCTTATTAGACGCTAAGCGACAAGTAGGACGACGCCTTTCTCCTCAATGTTTCGAAGAATGCGCGGAGGAAATGTCATAAAGACAATAGATATCGTTAAGATTCTTAACGAATTGCTGGATGAATTTTATTAAATATTGATCAGTACATATTTGAATATAATATTTGTTAAAACTAGTGAGAATATATTTTATTGCGTTTAGAAGGTGTCGCGAACAGTCTTTTAGAAGTCAACAAAGGAAACCAGAACATAAATATATATCTCTTAATATAACAGAGTTAGTATTGTGGTCTTGACATTCGCAAAGACATGAGAACGAAATTTAATATAGCATCGATTTTCTTCACCCATATCGAATAAACATGACAGATATGCGCATCGCTCAGCGTTATTATATTTCTATGACAGATTCCACGTTACCCAGTTGATTCAGCAAAAGAAAAAAACAATGTCAGCTTTAAAAATGTCGTAACACGTCATAATCTTCATTTGCTTTGCAAAAATTGTTGACTAATTTCGAGAAATTAACAACTATATAATAATTATATAAATTGTATTAATACATTGATATGAAAACCTTTCGCTTCTTTACATACATTACTCAAGTTAACACACATGTTAAAAAAGCAAATAAAATCATAACAACCAGCACCAAAAAATATCTCCAAAAGTACATAAAAAAAAAAATCTTCAATATCCCTCAAAACCATGCATCGTCCAAAGCCCCCTGCACAGTTTTGCAGACTGCAGTAGCATAACGCTGGAGGCCACAGCAGTAGCAGTAGTAGTATATAGCACAGGCCGAAGGCTCGCCTGCACGGGTGAAATAACAAAGCGTATACGCGCAGGCCCGCGTTATATCGTCCATTTATTATATATGCGACGAGCCGATGTTTATACGCGGCTGGGCGCGTCGTATAATTTTACGGTCAAAGTCCGACGCGCGGTTGCCTTCGTTTCTGTATGTGATGGTAGTGCGGTTGAATCGGAGAGCCGAGGGAGTGAGAGTGCAAAAATAAGAGAGGGATGAAATGGAGAATGTTTATATTTGCGGATAGCGGGCGAGGGTGTGAATTAAAGAGGAGGGGGAGTATAATTATGTGAGGGTTAACGGTGTAGTAAAGAAATGGTAATAGCGGAGTATTTTATGAGGGAAGGGATTGGATATAGTTTCTTTTTCTGAACGATACGATTGTTTTGCTTTTTACTGCTGCTTGGGTTGCTATTTATTCACGCCAAGTCGTTAAAATGGTTAGGTTGTAGAAAAGATGTGGTATCATTTGAAAACAATGAGAAGATTAAAAAGAGCTCTTCGAAGTTTAGTCGTTGGAACGTTTACTGCGACAAAAACTAATATTATGGTGGATAAGGTAAAATTTTTTGTAAGAGTGGATGTTAAAAAGAAAATAATTAATTATAATTGTTTTGTTACTTTTATTTCTTATAATGTTATTTCACTGTAGTAGAAAATTAGAAATAATTTAATATAACACATTACTTCCTTTAAAACCAGCAAAGACCGATAACATACTAAAAATAAATTTCAAACTTTTGAAGCTACGAAAACAAGGAAAAAATGCTTGTACAAATTAGTTGCCCTGGCAAGATACGAGAAGCGTAAACATTTGGGAGATGAATTTCTCAAAGAAATATAGGTACACTTGTTGAACTCTTGCACTACAGAACGTTTTACTCATAACTGTCGACTTTGTAATTCAACTCGCGTAAGACCGAACTTAATTGCATTCTCGAGGATACTCCTGTACTTTTTCACTTTTTCCTCCTGCTAAAGTTAAATCGAGGATGTGCTCTTAACGAAGTTTTTGATCCCCATCACACTTTTATTGCCCGCCGAGTTTCATTGCGATGCCTAATTTCATTACTTATTCCGACCACTCTCTATCTCTCTCCCAGAGCGACCTCATCACTGGATCCTGGGAAAGTTACTATACTAATCAGTGGTCAAACGCGTAAACCTAATACCTATTAAAACGCGAATTTCTCATATTTAAATTTTCCACTCGACGACCATTATCTCCTATTATTCCATTTCCCTCTCCCCAATTCTCAAAACAATTAAATTTCTTGGTCGAACAATAAGCTTTCCCAAATTTAATTATATTCTCGATATCATCAATATATACCCTCGCTATAAACTTCGCACGAAAATCGTCCCCTGGAAATTCTCTCCAAAACTCTAAATACCCAACGATATATATATGCAGCGCAACGAGAGCCACTTTAAAACCGGAACGAATTCAGAGAGAGCTGGTACCGATAATTGCATAAGCTGCGGCATTCACCGCGAAAACGCAAGTGCATTTAAAATAAACCGCGGGCAATCGATTGTCTCCCTCCCTCGTGAAACGAGGAGTATTGAGTTCCCTATACACACGCGCGCACGCACACCTGCGGATACGATTTCAATGCAATTCCATGCCAATATGTAATAACAATGTTTAGCGCTGTTGTTGGTGGTGAGAGCAGAGAGAGAGCGAGAGAGAGAGAGAGAAAGAGAGAGAGACGAGAGCGAAGCCAATATACCATACATCTGCGAAATCACCTGGAAACCGATACACGTCGATAGAGCGTATGGGGATGAATGAAGCGCATATGGAGGATCTGTAATTTTCGAAATTTATCTGTAAAGTTTGTTTGCCTGGGTTTTCCGGCTGGGTGAAGAGTTTATATGCTTTGTGTAGGGAACTCGGCGTGGTTAAACGAATATGATTTTGGTTGTTGCAAAATAAAGAATGCAAACTAATATCTTATTTTAGTCGCTTTAGTATACAAAAGCGTCCTAGTGAAATAACTCGAAAGATGTTTCCTATATTAAATATTATTTTTTTGCAATCTATATCCATTTAATTAATATTTTTATCAACACGATATCAACGCAAACGAAAAAGAAAAACGCTATATACCACATCCCAAAACATTGCCAACGAAAGCAATACAGCACTGCAGTCTTACATACGACAGCAGCGAGCAAAGACGAGCCAGTGTCTGCTGTCTCCTAAAGGTACACAGCAAGATAAGCAAAGTAGGAGGTACAGGCTGCATACTCCCAGGGGCATATCACCGTCCTCTGCAACTCTCTCACTCACTCTCTCTTGCTCTTCCTTTGGTCGGCCGAAATGACCGGCCTTGTCCACCCACACACACACATTATATGCACAAGCGCGCGTGGATTTCGAGCTCTTTGGGGACTATAAACGGCCTACGAAACACGATGACGAGCTTTGCTCAGTTGTCTCTATATATGTGTGCGTATACGTGTATGTGTTTTGTTCTGTTTTAGATACACAGAGTTTTCTGAGGTCGTTTGTGATTCTGTTGAAGCAGTTAGTCGGTGATTTCTTAGGCTATTTAGGGTTAGAGGCATGTAAACGGTTAATGTGGCTAATTTTTCTATGGGACTGACTTAGTTTTCGTGTTGGTTTGAATGTTAATGATATTACGTTGAAAGTAAATGTTTTATAGGTGATGTAATAAAGTTAATTTATAACGTTTCTTATCGAATATACCATTTATTTAAAATAAGTGAATTGATTAAAAATTCATTTTTATACAGTATTTTAGAGCTATGACTGCGTCGTTTGCTTTTTTATTGGGTTATGTTCTGTGTTAATTAAATTATGGATTATCTATAAAACGATGTTCTTTTTAATGTAATTAGTTTTTTATTCTCATAATGCAAAATCTATTTGCCGCTTAAGTGAGAGAACTATTTTATACGTAATTATGTAACGTTTATTTTAATAGGTAAAAGAAAATTTCTAGCATGATTAACTTTATGTGAGTGTACATTATATTTACATTTAAAAAAAAATAACAAAACACAAAATGATAATTTTTAAAATCACTGGTAAAGTATAAAATGCGTTATAATGGAATAAAATTATATATTTTCTGGAAATACAGACTGCACAAGAGAATACATAGCATTTCTGGGTCAGCATTTCAGACTTTCAAGTACCTGTGTATTTCCCACAATCGCCTTGGTGGAAAGCTGCCTAGTTTTATGTACTGAATATTCGACGAAAATGACTACAAGCGGGGTCTGTTGTTACATTTTTGGCATTCAAATAAAACGGATTATCTTTTGTTGAACTTGTATAGAATTTTGCTTTGTAAAAATCAAGTAATCCGCTTTTAACGTTATTTCGTACGGATTATTAATCATACAAATTAGAGAAACAAGTTCTATGGTAGTAAAACATTTTTGATTCCAGATTTTCATGATAATTAATATTTTGAAGTTTGCCAAATTTGATTATAAGTATATTTACAGAATATTTATATTAATTATATAGAGGTAAAATTAGAAATAAACATTTCTTTTAAATTTATAAAACTCAATTTATGATCAATTCTTGGTGTTGTAAGATTTCAATGTTGTATAAATATCTACAATATTTTCATAAGAGTGTCGATTTTAGTAAAGCTTTTGGTACAATATAATATTATAGTATTAATAAGAATTGAATTATGTATGTGTTTAATATCCATATATATTAGAATTGGGCACTTTGAAGAGAAAATTTTGATGTTTTGGGCAGTGTGACGAGTTTTGAGGCAGTTTGGGGAGCTCTCCAAAGTGCCAAAGTGTTTCGTAGCGCCGCCTCGCGGTCAAGTTTGTTCGCTCAAGGGTAGAAGAGTATCCAAGTGTCTTAAGGGGTGGGCGAAGCCGCCGCCCGTCCTCATCTAAGTCTGTGTTAAGACTTCAAGTGTTCACTTCCCAGTGTAATCTCCCCGGAGAAGATCCCGTATTTCAAGGATCAGCTCCTCGACGGTAAGGTCGGTGCTTCCTGCAGAAGCATCGAATTAGCTACCATTATCTATTTTACCTACAGAGTCTCTAACACTGTTTCGCATTCGCCCAAGCTTACACTTGTGGTGCAAGGAAAAACGCAACAAGGTATTGTGTACCGGTGCGTCGGACTGTATTGGACGTACCGACTGAAACCCTAACCTCATCGTCAAATGTGAATGTAAAAAACTCAGTTCAGCTTCTAATTTGATACCTTTAAAACTTTAATCTGACATTAAAAAAAATCTTTTTAAAATTTTAATAATTATTACTTTTTTAAAACAATTAATTAACAAATTAAACATTTATTGTGCAGATGCGAGCGTATGAACGCGGATGCGATCGTATGTGTATGTGTGTGTGTGTAAGAATGATGAAAGTTCAGATTGTAATAAATATTTTAAACTTAAAATTAATCGATGACCCAATAGTATGGGTAAGTTCTTTTCTGCTGTTTATATCTGTAAAAAAGAAAAAAAAATTAGAATATGTATAATTATTAAATAATATATATTAGCATACCTTTTGAATGATACACGTCGTCGAATTATCAGACGCGGTGGTGGCGTCAATTCCACTACATCTCCGGATGGTGATGATGGTGCATTTATCGATGGCCTAGGCGACGCGTGAGGTGCCACCATAGGCAGAAGGCCCTCCTATATTCTTAAACACACGCACATACACATACATACACCCACATCCGCACGCATACGCTCGTATCCGCACACGTACACATGCTCACGCTCGCACCCGCACACGTACATACATTCGTACACACACTCGCGTCCGCACTCACACCCGCACCAGCACATGTACACTAGTACCGTGCATCTAACACACACATATACGTATACGCACTTCCCCGCATAGTCGCATCGTGTATCGTGTAAAATAACGTACGCGCACTTGTATACACACCAGCACATGTATACTCGTACACTAGCACCGCACACTGCACTATTCATGAAATACACATATTTGCATCGCGTAAAATAACGTACACGTATGTATACTAGCACCGCGCACTGCACTTAAACCTGCATATTCACGTCATGCGCTTATCTCGGGAGTTTCCAATAGCCACAACGTTTCCACCTCATACTGCGGTGGCGGAGGTGGCTGCTCTCACGAGGATGAGGTCGGTAGCGGTGGCTGCTCCGGTGATGGTGGCTGGTGTACTCTCAACGGCTGCTTCGCATCCTCGGCTGCACTCATCTGTGGTACAACTCAGCATTGAACGTCTGTATTATCATCATCAACAAGGGCAATTTCACTAGATCTACTTTACTGCATATACTCATCTTTGGTTCTACTCATCACGTCACAAACATCCTTAACATTCATCGTTGGAGAAACTCCCCATTGCAGCATACGGCGGCGCCCGTATAAGGTAACCTCAATCACAAGGCTACAACTCAACATACGTGCGTATTATATGCCAAGTCTCATCAACTCTACCCTCAGAGAAATGTGAGTAGCTCAGCTGGAACCATACGAAGAAATTAACCTTGGCAGATCCTACCTCTTGGAAACCTCAACCAGTGGATGTTATCATCGATGCTGACTATTATGGTCAAATTATCAAGTCTAATCTCATCAAAGGGAGTGTAACTGAACCACTTGCACAATTATTAGTTTTCGGATGGCTAATAATAGGTCCATACAATTTAGATGTTTAACACAAAATAGTACATCAAACAACGATCTCACACAATACTAAATAATTGCAGAGGATGCTCACTCGGGTTTATGTTCAAGAAGAACCACTCTCAACACCTACGTGTTGTTCAAACTCATACTAGAGATGCTTATGGATGCTATCAAGTAAGGTTGCCTCTCACCAAATCAGCTGATGTTCTGGCAAACTCATTCGACAAGGCTCAAGCGTGTCTCGACTGAATCCTCACAAAATGCAAGTAAAACAGCATCTACAAAGGGAAATTCTCATGCAAAAGGCCGAGAAGTTAACCTCCCTCTGTACGGCGGGATGATTGCGCTACAAACCTACTCGGATTATAATGGCTTCCAAATTCGAACAAATTCATATTAGAATGACATTGCCGCTCACTCAGGAAATAATCACAACTGGTTATTTCTTAAACTCACTAATACTCGATCTCGCATGGACATCTCATCTGTGGTTATTATTTTAAATCCTCCTACAAGAACTGTGGCTACTCAAGTATTAATGGGACAAACAAGGTTAACTCAAGTGCGAAGAATGGCTGAAAATTTGAGAAGATGTCTCAACTGGATTCAGTTTTCAAAAGTTTTGGCTTTTCGAATGGCTTTCACACGGTAAACCACATTTCTCACAATTGGCATGTTCTTTCTAGTCTTAGCAAGAAGGATGGCAACAGTCAACCCATACTCCATATCAAGGTTGGAGTTCAGAGCAACAAGGTTACTCACACGGTATGTTTGGAGACTGTTCAGTTTCCAAGCGCTCATATTCATTTTTTGGATAGACCATGAGAAGATGGTATACACACGCATAATCTCACGTGCCTCGTGATAGAAGGAATCTCTTGGAACCAGGATTACCTTAATCTAAGAGTAATTCAACTAAAGGAAATTAATCATCAAGGTTATCTCAAACAGACTCACGACAACAATAACACCTCCCAGAACGGGGAAAAGGTCACACTCACTGCAGCCACATCACATTCGGAAAATTTATGGGATCTCGTCAATCAATACTCATCACTCAACAGATCAATCAACATTACTGGCTAGTTAATGCTAGTTGGTGATCATTTCAAGGTAAATGTCAAAATTCAATAGAGGTGAGACTCACATCTGATATCATCTGCAAATAGAAAATCTTCTGGATCAAGGAAACTCAGCAAGTTCATTTCCATTCTGAACTCCTCATGCTGAAATATCTCACGTCCCACGGAATTATCTACTCAATAGCTTGACTGTATGTATAAACTCAGAAGGAATCATCAAAGTACGAGGTCGGTTTTACAACTCCACTAGAATATCACTCAACATCCAACTACATTACTACGGTGCACTCAACTCATCACTGATCATTCGACATTCTCACATAACAATATTTCTCGGTAGCACCGAGAAAACTCACTCTGCACACATCAGGCAGGAAATTTGGATTATTGAGATCAGGCCAAGTTATTTACTCGAGATTCCGTAACTTGTGCACGGTATCGGACTCGTCAGACTCAGCAACTCATGGGGACAACTATCCAGGACGCTGGATCACCCCGCACTGCGGCAGAATTCTCATAGCTATACTACTGTTGTAATGCCATAATCGCTGGGCTTGAAAATAACGAATGCGCAAGCTCGAGATGTATTGCCCCCGTCGTCAAGCATGGAAACAATACACGCCATCGTTGCAAGATCTGATGCGTTATTTACATCACTTTCAAAGCTAGATGTCGGCTCATGTAAAAGTTTTAGAGTTGAAGATCTTGCGAACGTCGTTGAAAATGCGCATCTTTCAATTTATCTGTTGCGTCCGGTACTCCTCAATCATTATTATTTCCATTATTAATACGGGAAACTGATCTTTTCCTTTCGTCTATGCATAATTTCGTCATATCGATGAATTCATCAGATTTGGGACTCGCTTCCAAATTGGGTACTGATGTATTCTGTACATGTTTTTCATAGTTGGATTTCCTCTCTGGCAACGGCCCCGATGATAAAATGTCACAATCTTCGCAAAAGCTGATATTGTGACAATTATGATCATCCTTCTAGGGCTCAGAGCAGAGCCATATTGCAATACTTAAATTTGCGAAATCGCACATTTGTCCGTTTGAGAAAGTTTTGTGTCACTTCCTTCCTCTGAACGATGTTTCTCACGAAAGGAACGACACAAAACTTTGAGAAGTATTAAAAAATGGAAGCATAGATAATACTATCTTCTCTTGTATTTTTGAATTGATATATAAACTTACACTATCCAAACATATCATCATTATATTTTATATTGCGATTCAAATTAGACTTCAATATCAAGATAATTCGTATACTTTTTCTAATACCTGTACGAAAACCTCCCATTTTTAAATACAAATTGCAAACTGCACTTATAATATACGTTACCTTTGAAAACATTCCTACGGATTTAAATCTGATGCATTTAATGATTCATTCGTCCAATACTAAAATTTCACAATCACAGAGTATGAGTGCACGTGGTAATAAGCTGCGATTGTTCTACTTTGATATTCGGAACATCAATCCATGTCTATCCCAGTAATGCAAAAACAATCGTTGAAACGAAATGTATATTCTATAATAATTTTGCAAAAAATTACGCAATAAATTCTTCGATAATATTGCCTACATTTTTCTCCAAAAATATAACCCAAAAATTGCAAAATGGATTGACGCTATCGCATAGTCATAAAATATGCAACAACAAAAATTTTGCACTGCAGTAGCCAACGGATCAGAGAAAAAAATCACCTGATTTCGTGTCACAGAGCTCCGTTGCTCTGAAACCCATTTTACTCATATACCATTTATCAATCCCTCCAATAAAATCCGCCGAAAAAAGACTTAATGTGTCCCTTGCTCTCTCTCTATCTCTCTCACGCGTAAAAATAATACGCAGCGATCGCATACACGCCTCGTGACAGTGGCCACTCGCCGGGATTTAAGCTTTAACGAAGGGCTTTCAACGTTCATCAAACATTTAGGCCAACGGACTCATTCTCTCTCTCTCTCTCTCTCTCTCTCTCTCTCTCTCTCTCTTGCGCACAAGCGTTCGGGTACTATCGGCCCGCAGCTCTAGTTTCCAGCGACGAGCGAGCAAATCGATTTTTCGCTGCTCCCTCTCTGCTAATTCTGACGCTGATGCTGCTGCTACTGCTGCTCCCGTTGCTGCTGATCGAAAGGTGATTTTGTCGCACATGGGAACGATAGCGACACAAGAAGGGGGGGGGGTATATAAATTTCGGATGATGAATGTCGGAGGGGTGGATAGGACGACACAAGCGATGGTCGTTAGCTGCAGGGGAAATGGCCCGTGAGAAGAGTGCGAGGTAAGGGGTTTTCCAGACTTAGGAGGAAAGAAAAGAGAGAGAGAGAAAGAGAGAGGATGATGAGGATTGGCATTTAGGTATCGTGTGAGTTGCTGTGAAGAGTAGGAAGCGACCCTTTGAATTGAATTTACAAGCTTGGAAAAAGATATGCTTTTATGAGGATGTCTAAAGAACGAATTTGTAAGGAAAAATTCTGTTATAGTCTAGTTTTTTTTTAAAAATTGAAGATTTTGCGGTGACTAAAAAAGACATTAAATAAAAATGTTTTAAAACTATGGTTAGATTAATCGTATGAGCTCAATATCATTTTGCATATTTTTATAGTATCAAATTGAAACTACATACTCTATACAATTTAAGTCATTAACGGTAATTAATATTTTCTTCAAACATATACTGTAGCATTTTTATTTACTACATTTAAAACCAGAATAATATTAATTAATAACGAGTAATTAATTATTACGATTATCAATAGTCAGTGTGAAGGGAAACGTTTCCAGTTTGAAATCTCAAACTTTGCAATTTACCATGCTTCGTGTAATATTGAATTCGTAGTAACTCGGTCAAGTGATTCAAGTGGTTTCTACATGGAACCTGACAGTTGAATAAATTTGAGAGCAATGCGCCAAGGGAAACGTTCGCCTAATGCACATTTACGTCTACGTATCAATAAAATTTATTTTTAACCATTTTTAGCTCTTTTTAAACCCTTTCTAATCCGATTTTTAACCCTTTCTTTAACCCTTTCTTTAACTTTTTCTTTAACCCCTTCTTTAACTCTTTCTTTAACCCTTTGATTAAACCCTTTAGTTAAAAAGTAAGCATCTAATAAAAAAATAATTATGCAACCTTCAAGAACAGAGAGCCGGAAAACTGAAGAACCGGAGAACCGGAGAAAAAGTGTTCATGCTTAATATATAATGTAAGATTCATATAATTTTTGTACGGCGCGCGCGAGGGGTACAATTTTATTGTGATATTATGGTAGTTAGTTGCTGATGGAGTATTTCTCATATTTGATGTGATTAGTATTATAGAATATAAAATGTAGCTAGCGTCTTATATACTTATACAAAGTATATTGGAAAATTAAGGACTACGTTTGTGAATATTTTTCTATAAAAATATTATATAGAAAAGTTGTAATTTAAAGAAAAAGTAAATAAAAATAAGTATAAAAAGTAATCGCTATTATTATTATTTTTTATTAAAAATTATTCGAGCGAGCGTTAGCGAACGAGAACAATGTTGCTAGTTATAATTAAAGGTAAAAATAATATTATTAACTACCAATAATTTATTTCTAATCGTATAAAGCGATCTCTTCAAGATAAAACTTTATTAAATGCACATTTATACAAGCTCGTATAGAATTGATGCAGTTGAATGGCTGTGTGAATCCGTTATGAACGTGTTATGCAAGGTGTGAATGGTAATCGAATAATCAACTCCTACTGTTACATATTCGACGATATTTCAAAAGCAGGCGGCAGACGACAAAACGAATTTCGACGCTTTTACTATTGCCGGCAAGATATACTGCTTTGCATTCAAATGCCTGATGTATCCCTACTGTTTATTATCGAAATTTGCATTCTGCTTCGCAAAATTTGAGATTATTCATGCTCGCGATGATTTTCGATCGATGCATTTTTCAATGTATTATTAACGTATAAAATTTCGACGAAATGTCACATGCGCTCGCACGCTAATTTTCAATTAGTAACAAGCGATGACGAAAATTGAACAATCTGTACCTTTCATCGATATATGAATAAATGATAATATTACTTCGTTAAATTCGACTGGCCATTTATTTTAATAAAAGCAACATTTGAATAGGATCGCATGTGTGTGATAATATTGCTTGGCATTTTTAGTTTTAATTATTTTATCAGTGCACTCGTGAATAAGTTTACAATTGGCGTGTATTTTCATCTCCATATACCATTTCTGAATTGTTATACCAGTAACAATGATTTATACAGTTTTACTTAAAAATAAATATTCTATAGATTACCTATTCTGAGTCTCTTTGAAGTCAATGTATACAAAATTACGTATAAGAAAATATCGAATATACTTTTAATTTCTACGCTTCAATATTCTTCCGCACACTTAAAATTAATATTATTATTTATCACATACACTCCTATAATCTTCTTTCCTCGACCATTCAATTAAAAACTGCATGTCCACGAAAATCTACCTCCGCAGTCACGCCCGCCAGACAATTCATCCCGCTGTAATTCCGCACGCTCCCAATACGACGACTGCGACGAAAGCAACATCCTGATCGATAATTTCAATACGCATCTTGGCATCCTAATGGGATTTCACTTATATTCGAATCGACTCGACGTCGGGCCGGAATTCGATTTGAATGTATTATGAGCGTGTATACCCGGGGCATCGAAATACGCCATATATATAAGAGCCATCGTAGTCGACGTCTCTTGATATGAGAATGAACGGATCAGCGCGGAATATTCACTTTGCTAAAACATTTATCGACGCGGACGGAGGAAGTTATTTATCGGATATGAGAGAGAGAGAGAGAGAGAGAGAGCGAATTCTCACACCCGTTTTTTTCGGAGATCCTGCAACGACGTGTTCGATTTATTAGTTTGACTGCGCCCCCCTCCCCATCCCGCGCATTTTAATCGAGTTATGCGCATATGAGTTGTTAATTTGTTTATTTCGGCCGTTACTAACGCGCCTGAGGTAATCGATGGAAATACGAAAACTTTTCATCTGATTTTCGGCCGTTAATTATATGTAGTTATAGTGGTGTCGAACTTTCCTAATTAATCCGGCTGAAATTTTAAACAGAAAATGTTATTAATGAAGTATTTTATTTTTTTCTAAATTTTTATAGTTTGATATATTTAAGAATTAACTTTTTATATTCGCTACTTCTACGCTAAGAAAAAAGTTGATTTGTCATTACTTTTAATTTGACTTTTATGTCTGTACCATATAAATGGAGATTATATAGAACGCTTACGTAATACTCTCGCGAGTATTCCGAAACATGTATATAGAACAATTAAAAGGGCGTTTCCAAGAAACAGGGATTTATCAGGAGCCAGTCGCACACGCGTTTCCCTCGGCGGCTCTATTGTTTGGTAGTTGGAAGAGGGTTAGACGTGTACGCGTATTAATGCTTGTAAATGTGGAATAGACATAGCAAAAACTTATTCAACTGAATAATGTCATAGAAAATTATTGCGGTTAATGAAAAATGTATAAAATGTAAAAATTTTATTACTTATTTATCAACTATGTAAATTATACTCTTTATTAACATTTCAATCTTTTATATCTTCAATATCGTATTTCAATATAAACTGCTTGGCTAATACATAATTATAAAAGTAATTGACAGAATATCAATACATAACAAAATTACTCGTTATTGTCAATGTATTATACTTAAAATAACGATCCCAACGAACAATATGGCACAATTATCACTTTTCTTTTTATCGATTTTCCATTCATTAAAAAGACTGACATAATTTCAAAAGAAACTTTCTAATACTCGAATTAAACCAGATGTCCATTACATTTCCCATATGAAAGATTAGTACTCAAAGCACTGATAACCTATAATACCTGCGAGAATATCATCTTCACAGCCGCGTCTCTACGCATCGTGCAATAAATTAAAAAAGACAATCAGTAAATAACATTACGGCAAAACAAGTATTTACGACGCTGGAAAGTTTTTTTCCAACAGCAGAATTCGATCAACCAAGGAGGGTTTCCCTCGTAAAAATTGGCACTACAAGAGGGAAGGGCATCTGTGAAACCAAGAAACGAGATCATCGCGCTTACGTACACTTACACTCTCAAAGACACTTGAGATCTTCGTGAAAGCTCATCCGTAGAGACGTACACTTCGAAACCTTTCGCGTAGCGCATATGAGTTACTAATCGGAGAAAGTCACCTATGCTCGTGCGCAGTTTCACCCGTGTATGCATCGTCGCTATACGTTCAACGACAAAAGGAAACATCACACACACACACATTGTCCGCCTTCGACAGGTGAAACACACTATGCGATTATATCGTGCGCAGTGTCTATGCAAATACTTTGGGGCTTTGGGGAAACGCTTTTACAACGTGAAAAATTCCGTTGGTTAATGAGCGGAGGTGAAAAATCACGCGACTCGCTATGTTTACGGGGAAATTATTCGCAGACTGGGAGGAGGAAGAAGAGGATACATTCTTGCGATTAAGAGCCAGAGGAGACTAAGTCGTGAATATGATTTGCATTTTAAGACTTTCCTTTTTAGGTTCGGAAAAGTTCAATGCTTTTTTTTCGAGGTATTGTTACCGGTAGAGGAGAAGAAAAATGTGCGTACGACGAAGAGGATGTTAAGATGGAAATGGGATATCTTTGGGTAAGGATTTATGAGGGGAGATTGTTAATTATTTTGGGAATGAATCGTGTGTTCATTTAGTTTACTTTCTTACCTTAGTTTATGTACTATAGAGATTTGATGTTTAATTTCGGTGTCAATGAATTGCGTTAAGTGAAACAAGATTAATGGATAATTTATTGTAAAAAAAGCGTGACTTTTGTGGTAACACAGAAATCGTGACATGTGTTTCTCTGCGTAATTAAATTTTAACATACTAAAACTATGTAAAAATCGCAGTATGCTAATATAAATTGCATAAAGCTTCAACGAAGGTTTGCGTGTTGATAATACATCTATCTGTACAGAACGATCAATTTTTAATTATACAGCTCACAAAGTTCAATATACTTTATTTAAATCAAATAAAAAATTATTTTTAAAAAACTAATTAAGCTTAAAAAATTTCATAAGTATTAATAAACCTAAAAAAATGTTAACAAAACTTCACCATATTCATCAGTATATTTCATCGTTAACTACTAAAATTAAGCTATTGAAAGTAGCACAACAATTATAATATCCTATACCTGCGCGACTTCTGAAAAATCTCTTCCTTGCAAAAACTAAAATCCACCTTCGTGACTACCATGCTATGGTAATAACACATTCGTGTAGCCACAACGCCACGACGGTACAGCTTCGCAAAATTATATTGAACCCCCGCGCCGCGATGACCCTGACCCAGAAGTTATATACCTTGCTGGTTCTTCCCCGCCAGCTCACGATATTACCTCTTCTCGTGTGCTCACGGAATAAAGAAATAAACGTAAAACAAATCGCGCGCACCTGCTCGTAAACTTTTTAGCCGCGAAAAATTCCTCCAACGTGCGTCGTCGTGTGTCATGTAAGATATGTACCTTCTCTCCCTCTCTCTCTCTCTCTCGATTATTTAAAGCCGCCCACGCGTGCGACGTTAGCTTTCGATTTCGTGGAAAATCACAGCCAGTGGCAAATCGTTGGACATTAGTCAAGAAGCAGAAGAGAGAGAATGTTCGTGCGGAAGGTTATATATGTTTGGTTTGTCTCTTCGAGCGACGCGACGCTTCGTTTGCCGTTATATTGTTATCGGGCGAACACGCGACGCGTTGGTATACTCTCTCCTTTTCCATTTCGATTTCGCTGTCAGGAGCGTCGCTCTATAGGAGTTTCTTCCTCTGTACAGTAGCGGTGGCTTGTCGCTTGGCGGCGTCTGTCATCGAATTGTGTATATAAATCCGCTGTGGAATGCGAAAGAGTTAAGCCTGATTGCACTTGGTTAAGTTTATAGACGCTGAATTGCTCGTTGCTTTTTGCAAGGATGGCGAATGCTGGGTTTCCGATGTATAGCTATTATTTGCCATTCTCAGTGGCGGATGAAAGTAATGAGGATATATCGTAGGATGCTATGTCTTATTACTAGGTGTTTATGTAGATTTTTTGTTGTTGTTTCGGAAGCTAGGTAATTACAAAAATGACTTTAAATTATTTTTTTTATCTCTTTAATAGGATAATAGAAAAAAACTAGATCATTAAGTTTCAAATAATATCTGGCGCTGTTGAAGTAAATCTCGTCATATTATCGAATTTCGTATATAATCAGTACAAGAGGATAAATAAGTTATTTATAATAAGGAACTTATTATTGGATCTTCTAGCTCGAGTTATAATTAGGTTCCGGAAGATACTATCGAGTACAAAGTTGTAAAACTCACTTTCTGAGTATAAAAAGTTATTGCATGGTGGCAGCTGTTTTAGTCATACTTTCAAGATATTTAATAAATGTCAGAAGGTATATTAATATTAATTTTTTTAAAGTAAAAATGCCTTTTAAATCATTCGATGAAAAAAATAGTCAAACGAAAGTTTGAACTCACATGTGAAGGTCAAGAAAAACAATAATAATATATTTTGAACAGTAAAGAGTTGATTATTTCTCAGATATTTTTAGTATTTCAAGTACATACATAATACCAGTGGTTCACTCGTGTATCCTGAATGGATTTCCTACTTTCTATACTTTCGTTTTCTTTGGATTAATGTACACAAAGACATCTTTACACACTATAAAATTAATATTCTTTCTTTATCTATAATTTATATCAAGTTATCCTAAGAATACAATTAGTCATGATTAATTTAAATAAGTGATTTTATACTAATAAAATTTGCACTGAATCAATAGAACAGTTCTATTACAATTAAGAAAGTTCATCCGATGAGGAACGAATCAAGAATCAATGTCGCCCCGCGCATTGATTAAGCATTTTCTGTGATGTATGTATGTCTGTACGTCCGTATGTACGCATCTAACTTGATTATCTCAACGATTTTATCAAGCTTCTGGGAAAATACTCCTATCATTATACCTAAGTTATGGTCCTAAAATGGGAAAGATCGATAAAAAAAAGTTTTCAAATGTGAGGACAAAGAAATATCTCAAAAAATCGATTTCAAGCTTAATATCTAGAAAAATTAATTTGAAGCTAATATTTACAGACTTATCTGCTAAAACAAATTAAAAGACATCTTTTTTCTGTTAGAAATTTTTTGCTACAAGCAATATTTATCGACTCAAATGAAAAAAAAAACGCAAAAAGGTCAAAAATGGACGATTTTCGGCTATAACTCGAAAGGGTTTGATTTTACAAATAAATGTTAAATACAAAAGTTTTAGATAATAATGAAACAAAACTTTTTCTCATTTGACATTATCATGTAAAATCAATTCCTGATGCGTTAGACCTACAAAAACGCTTATAATCGCTTAAATATACATAAAATCGAAGATTTTCAGTTTTCATTTAACAAGATTTGATTTAATTTAATAATACAAAAATGTTTGATTTGGTTTTATACGCAAAAGTTATAGAAAACATTGAAGCAAATCTTTTTTTCCCAATGAACATTTTCATCTACAATCAATTTCTCATGAGTTATGTCAATAAAAACGATTTTTTAATGCCTAAA
This sequence comes from Torymus tubicola, assembly GCA_035583055.1. Taxonomy (NCBI): domain Eukaryota; kingdom Metazoa; phylum Arthropoda; class Insecta; order Hymenoptera; family Torymidae; genus Torymus; species Torymus tubicola. The sequence goes on from JAWWEQ010038051.1 coordinate 18,815, forward strand.
TACACGTAAAATAGTTGGTAGCAATTCTATTTGACACAAATATTAAATATAATAACTGTAAATAAGATCGGATCAAGCAGTATGAGGTGCGTAAAATCAATTGCTAGCGAGTTAAACATATAAAAAAGAACTTAAATCCCTAAATATACATAAAATAGTCGATATTCGGTTATAACTTGACAGAATTTAGCTTACCATAGAAAAGTAAAATGTAATAGTTGTAGAATACGATAAAAAAAAACCTTTTAATTTATAACATTTTCATGTATAATTAATACGGAGCGCACCACCTACACTCCCTCATTGGCTACCTCTAACACCTAGACTATGTAGTTGATGTGTTTGAACACCTAGAGGCAAAAAACTACGGAGCGCAACACCTACCCTACATCATCGGCTACCTCGAACACTTAGACTACGTATTTAATGTGTTTCAACAACTACCGGCAAAAACTATGGAGCCCACCACCTAGATTCCGTCATCGGCTACATCGAACACCTAGACTTGATGTGTTTGAACACCTAGAGACAAAAAATATTAAAAAGAGCGCTGCTCTCTCTCTCTCCCTCTTTTTCTTACCACCGATGAGTGCCGCCACTTGTCGGGGGGGGGGGGGGGGACTACATATAC
>JAWWEQ010038062.1:0-19442 GCA_035583055.1 Torymus tubicola
CTACACAGATTTTCTCTACACGCACACACTCTACACAAGCATTTAGGTGAAAAATTCTAAAGGAGCATACTCTACACCACTTTTCTCTACACGCACACACTCTAAACAAGCTTTTTAGGGGAAATTTCTAAGCGAGCATACTCTACACAGTTATTTTCTTTACGAATATGTCCTGAACATACGTGCATTCTGTAAGCTTTTTACTGAAGATTTCGAAGTGACCGTAACCTACACAATTATTTATTCTTTTTCCTTCATCGAATATTCTCATAATAGTATATTACGACACATGTGCTTGAAGTAGCCCATTATTGCACGGCGTAAGATTAGCGCCCGGGCGCAGCGAGATGTGAGTATGAGAATGTACTATTATGAGAATATTCGATGAAGGATAAAGAATAAATAATTGTGTAGAATACGGTCACTTTGAAATCTTCATCAAAAAGCTTATGTGCAGGACATATTCGTAAAGAAAATAACTGTGTAGAGTATGCTCATTTAACATATAACAATATAACATGAATAAAAAGTGGAGAACATAAAAAAATAATAATAACAAAGTTTGTTGTGTGAAATTCGCATAAAATGTGATGAGGCATCTTTGACTGAAGATTTCTAGGGTTTAAATAATCACAAACGTATTTTTGAGGTGAGATTTGGATTCCTCGTTCCAAAATCTACAAAAATATGTTTTCCCCGAAGAAAAAAAATAAAAATTAAGGTTCACCAGAGGAAACAATAGAAATTTTTCTCTAAAACTCGTGTCTTTGACCTTCACGTTCAAGGTCAAATTATTGCTTTCCTACAGAAATCATATTTTTCCTATATTGGAAATTGCATATACTTTCCAAAAAGTCTTGATTGGTTTTGATATCATATTTATGCCCGGAGTTCTACGATTTTGTCCCGCATCGAATCAAATTAGTTTACTGTGCGCCGTTAGTCAGTCCCGCAGCACCACCAGAGTGGACCATAAGTGTCTCAGCACCATCAGAGTTGACCAGCAGATCCGGGCACCACACACATACAATACAAGTAAGCGTCTATTTTATTCAAATAACTCTCTTTTCTTTCCAATTTTGAAACCTTCACTCAAAATTCCCAACAACTACATGGGTTCACTCTGAATGAGAACTTCAATAACTGCATCTGGAAACGTATAGCAAAAACGTTATTTAGTGGACCGAAAGTACTGGAAATCGGTGATAGTTTCCACGCAGTCTACTGGCCTAGTACGTATCCTGTGGTGCTGGATTTATTAAGCATCGACGCGACAATTGCCGCGTATAGAGTTTTATGTATAGTGCGGAGAGTGAGAGAGAGCGAATGAGTGCAACAAGTATGTTTAAAATTTTGAATAAGCGCGATATTATATATAGACAATTGTATTATTATCTATGTTAGATGTTAGATAAATATATGTTATGAAATTATATATAGACAATGGTATTATTAGCTATGTTAGATATGTATATGTTATCGCAGATATTTTTTGTGAAATTAAAATTGATATGAGCTTACATTTGTTACTGAAAAGATGCATTCTTTGTGTGCGTTATTTCTCATTTCAGTTAATATTAGAAGTTTTAACGCCAATTACTCTAAATTGGAAATTTTTATTAAGAGTTTAAAAAGCAAACCATGTATATTCTGTATATTCTAAAACATGGAATTTGTTAAACTACTAATATTTTGTAATACAGGGTTATAAATTGTACTACAATACTAGCAAAATTAATCTAAATGATGGTGTAGTTGTATTTATAAAAGAAGGAATATCGAAATTTACAGAAATAATACTAGTAGACTGACTAAAAATATTAAATTCGCGAATAACACTAAGTAACAGTAGTAACCTTGTAAATGTACCTTGTACAGTACCAGTAGTACCTTGCATAGAATTTATTGCTAACTTAAAATCATATATTAATAGTAAACATATAAAATGAATCACTTAATTATTGGTGATTTTAATATTAATATTATGAATGAAGATGATTATAGTCAGGAATTATTAAATTATATGCTCGAAAAGGGACTCTTTCCAGGATTTATAAATACAAGTAAACCGAATGACATTGGCGGAAGTTGAACATGCATTAATAATATTTATATAAAATCCAAATCTATAGATACTCAAACTTTCAAACTTTTAATACGTTTTACTGACCATTACCTGCTATTCGCAAAATTGATTAAGCTACCAATTCCGAAAAAAGAAATTATTTACCATCACTATAATTATACTAAACTTCAAAGTTTGGCCACATTAAAAAATTGGAATATCATAGAGTCAATGCATGACCCCGATGAAGCTGTTTCTTATTTAATATCAGAAATACAAGACTGCTTAGAAAAATCCAAAAACACGTGTAAAAGAAATAATAAGAGAAATCCTAGGAAGGATTGGATTACTAAAGCAATCACAATGTTATGTAGAAAAAAGAACAACTGTACATAAGAATGCGTAATCATCCAAATAATGAAAAAAAACGATTTGAATATAAAGATTATACTAAAGTTTTTAACAAAATTATTAAAGAGTCGAAAATTAAGTATGAGAGAAATTTAATAAAAAAAATAATATCAATAATGCTAAACTGCTTTAGAAACATGTAATAAACAAGATGAGAACTAAATTGCAAAATGATAGTATAATAAATAAACTAGAATTAAATAAAAATTGCGTGATAGAAGATCCAAGACAAATCGCGAATCATATGAACTCGTATGTCAAATCGGAAATGATTTATGTGATAAAATCATTAAACCACAGGGTAAACAATTACACCTATCATCAATGAGCAGAAAGTCGATTTTTATCAAACCAACAAATAATACAGAAATAATAGGAATAATTAATAATATGAAAATGAAGAATGGTGGGGTAGATAATATTACTACCAAAACGCTAAAAATGATATCGCATTTAATCGTAAATTCATTAACATATATTTTTAATCTTTGTTTTGAAAAGTCAATATGGCCTCAAGCTCCAAAAAGCAGCCGAAGTAGTACCTATCTTTAAAAATGGAAGCAAAACGGAAATATGAAATTACAGACCGGTATTTTGATCTTTAATTTAGCTAAGATCCCTGAAAAGATGGTTTCTGTTATGCTACAATCATTTATTAATAAAAATAAATTATTAGCGCACAATCAATTTGGATTTGTAAAACAGAAAAGTACCAAGGATGCACTTAGTTATTTAAGGCGGTCTTATACCAATAAATTTGGAAAAAAATCAATATTTTTTTTCTGTGACTTTTCGATTCTATATATTATTGTCAAGTTGTAAAAAAAGTTTGAGAGACGTATTTAAAAAATTTCCGAAGATACAAGCAAAAATATTTACTCAACTCTTGAGTAGTAAGTTTGTTTTTTTCATTACTTTCTTCCCAGTTAAGCGTTCTTTCATAAATAAAGAGCATTATTAAATTTTTCTTCTGTAACGACAGCTTCACCTCCTGCCGGGTGCTCATGAGTGTAACCTGGATTCGTGGGTGGGGACTTGGAGGATTAGCTGGCTTAACTGGAACTATATTTAGAAACAACTCTTGTATTTAATAAAAACAACAAAGTGATTTATTAATAATTAATTAACAACTATTTAAAATAACAAAATGAAAACAAGACATCGCCATCAGCCGTTGGTATTGGCTCTGCTCCCCGTTAAGCCATCTGCAACATAATTCAGAAAACGCACTTACTACGGTCGTGTCTCGCAATTGTATATGTGCGCCCTCTCGCGATGGGGCGATTGTCGTTGCAAGTCGCGTGCGAGAGTAGTCGCGCAATCACCTAAGCACGTGTGCACATAGCGTACACGTTTGCTGACGTCCAAGAACTAGTTCGGTGTTCCGTCGTGTGTGCACGACGGGAAAACCGGGACTGATCCCCGTTCCTTCGGTTCAAACGGTTCGGCTAGAGACGTGTGTTCACAAACTCTAGGGGACACGGTTAGGCTGTGCCGTGAGGCACATTCCCTAGTTAGTGCGTCGCGCCCTCTACCGCGAACGTCCGGGTACACGTGTGCGCACGTCGCACCAGGAGTTTACAGTTATGGACAAATCCTGACCTTATTGCCGTGTGTGCACGACGATAAAGACAGAGGTTCGTTCTGAGAGAGCTCGTCCGTCTATGTCCGTCCTGTAGTCTATGGCAGGATATTATTTACAAAAGGTAGCGATGTACAGGCAGAATCAAATATCAATAAGGAGTCGGTGGGCAGAATGAGCGGAATCGGTTTCCCTGACCCGTGTGTGCACGGTGTCAGTGTTAGACAGTGTATCATTTGAATTATTTTTTCAGATGTTCATGGCCCCAGGGGCCATTAGGTATGAGACCGCCTTAATGAGCTTATTATATAAAAAATTAATTAAAAGTAAACCAATAGCTATTATATTTTTAGATCTAACAAAAGCGTTCGACACTGTAAATCATGCTATTCTATTAGATATATTGTACAATTATGGTGTTAGAGGTAAAGCTCATGCACTCATGAGTTTAACTATCTAAACAACAAAAAACAAAAAGTTAGAATAGGAACAATTGAAAGCTATTAAGAAATTATAACTACCGGTGTACCGCAGGTACTATATTAGGGCCCCCCTTGTTTATAATCTACTTTAATGATGTACTGACTGATAGATCCGAAAGTACTGTCTCATATGCAGATGATACAGCTATTATCTCAACACATGATACTTGGGAAGAAGTCAAAAGTAAAATGAATGAGTACTTAGATGATATATCTACCTGCAAAAGTTGTATTATCTCACTAAAAAATTTGTTTTTTGAAAGTGAAAAAAAATATTGTTAATATAAAACTTTCTACGAAAGTATAAAATAAGGCAAGTATAGACGTTCTCTCTGTATAATCTATGTATAATCTGTCAATGAAACTTCTCTATAAATTATGACTTGAACACAAGAAAGTACTGAAATAAATTTATTCTAGTCAAGTACCCGTAAGTTAATTTCACTAACAATTTTTCGTACCTAATAAGGTACAATTTAAAAAAAAAATTTGTAAAATTAGTTTTTATGTCCACATTGTAACTTCAAAAATATTGAGCCAGCGGGCATAACGTACTACTTAACACCTAATAAGAGGCGCAATAGCTCACTACAAAATATTATAGTATAGAACGATTATTGTATAGACCCTACGACCTTTACGCCAGCGTGGGCAAAAATTATTTTTATTATATAACTATTATACCTTCTTTTTATTTCTAAAATTCATAAGAACTTTTTTAGATATTTACGAAAAATTGCATAGTTATCAACGCATCACTCAATGTTGAACTTTCTATAATATTACGAATTTTGGGGGGAGTCCAACAAGAGAAGTCTACAACTGCTCTAGCAGGGGTGGTCCTCCATTCTCCCATACATACTTGGCGGGCTCGACGGTTTGCAGTTCAAGATGCAAACATGGTGATTTTCATATAAATATTTTTATGTTTATAGATCAGATAAAATTTATAAATGGGTTTCTTCTATATATATCAAATACTGATCCGTGGATCCATCACTCGGTTTTTAAATATTTTAGTGAGAATTTTTTAGTGAGATTTCACAACTTTTTAAGGGTAACAATACATACTTTTTGTTAAGTCATTAACAAAATTATTTTCGTATTTAAAGAATGTCTGTGGTTTTGAATTTTTTTATTTAAAGAATATACTGGTTTGTTTTAAATAAAAATTACATTTCACAACTGCATTCGGATTGGTTTATCGAATGAACCAATTAGCATTACAAGCAGGAAGAACACCTGAGTTCAAAGTTTATGATTATTATCATTAAAAAATATCATGTAAAAGATGTTTAGGCACGACAGCGGGCTTAGGTAGGCAGTGCTATAAAATCGTAATGTACTATATATACATAAGATAACATTAGAAAATTATAACACTGTTACAAAATAATGACAAAAAGATTTACTAAATTCACAAAATTACTACTAATAATGATCTCATATATATCTTAAAATTAATACACATAATTCAATAGCATCAATATCAGGAATCAGGTTTTTAAATTTGCTTTAGTTGTAAATGAGGTGTCTAATACTAACTATCTTCTCCTTATTTTGTTGTTGCGTTCATAATGAAATCTAAAAATAAGAGAAATCAACATAAAAATGTTTTGATACAAACATATTTATTTTTCAATTTATAATAAATGAAAGTTTCATAATTAAAAAACCTACTATTAAAAAGATATCGTTTATTTTGTATCATTTTCTAATTTTTTTTATTGAATCAGATACCAACACACATTCAAAGTAAAACCACTCTATCTCACAGTGGTCCCCATCGATGCAATCATTTCTGATACTTCATCATATGCATATTGACAGTAGCAGTATAAATTATTAGAAAATTCTGCATCGTATAAATATGGACAACAAATACTTGCTTGAATTAAAGAGACTAAGATTTTTTTTCATGTCGAATATCATTATTCGCCCCTGTATTGTTTATCAAAATCATTTTCAGAAGCAGTATAACCATTATTTTTTCATTATTTTCTTTACTTCAAATATCATCATTATCTGAATCATTTGACTTGCCACAGCTATGTTCATCTAAATCGCTTTCAAAGGCACTAATTACTATTTTTTCATTAAAATCTCTTTTATATTATTTTTTTTTTCGCAGTTGTAGTTTTTGTGTTGTATAATTGTTGAGATTTTATTGAAAAAGTTATAACTCATAATATGAATGTTGAAAATCTTGCTTATTTATAAAATCTTGTTAGGGGAAGATAATTGTGTTATTTCTTTCACAGATATATCAACCTTTGTCCATTTCAGCATTATTTATATTCTTTGTCACTACAATCTTCATAAAACTTTTCTAGAAACTTATAGTTCTTTACAATTCCGATGACTCAGAATAAAAACTTAATTTTATTCTTACACAAATAACTTTCATTATTTAGTATATTATAAAAAAGGTTTTTGTTTTCCTTGCGTTTATCATTTTCTATTTAACTATCATTGTCAAATAAATTGATTGGGGGAAGATCATAAAACTTTTTTAAATGTTTGAAGAACTGTATCAGACGGTGTGTTACATTATTTTTTTCAGTTTCCATATTACAACCATCAATATTGACTGTTAAAGATGTTTAAACATTATTCACACTTTTCAAAACTTCAAGTGGAACTGGAGATTTTCCGTAACTCTTTTTATTTTTAATTAATATCTTTTTTGTAATAAATGTTTCACTACACTCAAAATCATTGTTGATTATTCACCAATGTCTCACAACATCAATTGGAACTATAGATTTTCGGTAACTCTGTTTCTGTTTAGTGAATCTTTTTTTAAATAAATATTTCACTACACTTTTTTTTCAATTGTTGTGTGTCACCCTCCATGTTTCTTCTTTGTAATATATTCTGTCAATCGGTGGGGAAATGTATTGAAGTTTTAAAATCAAACTCAAAATATTTTAACCATGTATGTTAAAATATTTTGAGTTTGATTTTAAAACTTCAATACATTTCGCTCAACGATCGACAGAATATATTACAATGAATTTCACTACACTTATTGACTACACTCAAAATCATTTTTGGTTTCTCACTCGTGTCTCATAACATCAATTAGTCCAATATACTTACAATTTCAAGATTAAAAAGATTGTAACTTCAAGATTCTTGTTGAATTTATCTCATTCTAATTATCAAATACAATCATTTTTCTGATAGTTCATCATAAGGTCACTGAAAGTATCCGTATAAATTAAACTCACCACTGCTTTCTTCATTTAAATGACATTTAGAAGCAGAAATGAGTACTATGTTTTCATTATTTTCTTTATTTCAAATATTATCTGAATTACTTTATACACCACTACTTTATTTATCACTAAATCACTAAGCAGTAGATACTATTTTTTCGTTATTTTCTTTATTCCAAATAGTATTATCTGAATGCGGTATTAAATGTTGAAAATCTTAATTGTATATGAAATCTTGCTTGTATATGAAAAATCTTACTTGTTGAAGACGCATTTGTGTTATATTTGTGTATGATTCTTCGCTTTTTCGGTACAACCTCCACAAAAAAATTTTGTTAGAAAATACAGTTTTCTGTAATGTCCACTTCAGAATTCCACAGACAAATTTAATCAAAGCTTGCTATTATGATTTCTGATTTCATAATCTATAAAATATATGGGCTATTTCAGGTAAACTGGCAGCTCAAAATTTTAAAATTGCTCAAAATTTGTAGACACTTAGTTTTTAATGAAAAAAAAATGTTCCTAAATTTTTAGAGCAATATTTCAATAATTACAAAAGTTTCGCACATCAAAAATTGTTATTTTTAACCAATTTTTGGTGAAAACTCAACTTTTGCCATTTTTTTACTCAAAATCCTTAAAGTTTTTGTATAGAACATTGATTGAAAAAAAGTTTGCACTTTATTTCTAGAATGCAATCATATTTTTTTATGACCCTTTCTGAAAGTCTCTGATTAGCTGCTTTTTAGTGTACCTTTATAAAAAAAAGAAAGCAGTACGCTAGAATATTTTTTGTTCGATAAATTTTTTTCTGATTCTGTATTGTAAACCCTTTAACATGAGCCCTGTTTTTTATATGACTAGCGGATTCAAAATTACTTATTACTGACTTTCATGTGTTTATTCCACAGAATTTTGTTTTTAAGTGCTGCTTCTTCAATAGAGTATGATTATATTTTACATCACAACTGTATAAGCTAATCATAAAAACTATTCTTTTCATTAATAATATTAAATTATTGGAGGTAGCACGTACAACACATTGCAAGAACTTGTTTGTTGATAAATTTATTCTCTATACTACTTATAAATGTATAATGGTTATTAGATTATTATTTAAAGACATTATTTAAAGTATCAATGTAAATAATAAAAAGTGTAAAAGGTATAAAATTATGTATAAGTACAGTAGTTAAGGTCATGATGTTATAATAAGAAAGAATAAATCACTATAAAAGGTTTAGAGCACTACAAAATTTTGAGCAATTTTAAAATTTTGAGCTGCTCAATTCACCTGAAATATCACACACACACACACACACACACACACACGCACGGACTCACACAAGGAACTCAATTAAGCATGGTAGAATATTGTAAATATCTAGGCATTGTCATTGATTATAATCTAAAATGGAATAATCATACTGGATATATATAAAGAAAACTAAATATATAATATATATACTGTACAAAATGTCAAAATATATGCAAACTAACACACTAAACATAATATACTAGGCATTTTTCCATAATATACTTAGCTATGGAAATATTGTATGGGAAGGTGCATATAAAGGCAATCTAGGATTACTACAAAAAACTTGGAATAGAATTTTAAAAATTATAAATAAGAATACTTTTAGTCAAGAGAATCCGTTATCATTAAAACAAATTCTTGGTTATGAATGTTTATCCTATCATTATGCTGACCTCAAGAGTTTGTACATGACATCAACGAGCAAAACGAAAAATAAACTTATAATACCACACTGAAAAAAATTTGGCACGTCGTTTGTTTTCATCACAGTTCGTTAGCGCTCTCTTTGCTACGTGCGTTGGACCACTCACTTTTAGCACAGCGCTTGTCCCGCTATGTTAGCTTTTGCCCGTAGAGAGACATACGTGACGCGTTTACGGGACAGTAGCTGTGCCAGTATGGGGTAGATGTGCCGAATCACGGTAGAAGATTTGACTCTACTTTCGGCACAACGTATATACGTATTAAGTCACCTGGGGTGCCAAATTTTTTTTTTCAGTGCACCTAAATGTTCTAAAGCTGTTAGCGATAAAAATCACTACATCAAAGCGATACAAGTATTCAATAGTCTTCCAAAAATTAATCCAAACCTCAAAATTTTAGACATAACAAAAAGTTACAATAAAAAAAAAGATAAAGAAATGGATCAGTCTTAATATATTTTAAATTCTATATTTAAATAAGAAGTATTTTAATATTATTGTCAAAGTAAGTATTATAACAAACTTGAAATCATGCATTTCAATTTAATTTATATATTAGTTTATGAATTAGTTTGTAATTTTATATTTCATTTTATGCCGGACCTATGTACAGGTAGCTATGACTACCTCTATAGGATGTCTGCTGCATAAGACATAATATTTATGTATTGAAGTTAGCAGTAACATGTATTACTAGGGTAAAAGGCCCGGTTAGTGTGCCTTTAAGTAGACGAAATGTCCGCATTAGTATGTGTTTTTAACTATCTATAATTAAAAAATAAGTTATTAAACAGTGTTTTTTGTGGTATAAATCAACATTTTGGTGCTTTTACTAATAATTTTTAAGGTTAGAATATTTAATTTATCTCAAATATCTCTAAAAAGACACACTAACAGGGAGAGGCACACAAACCGAGTCCACTACCCTATATGTATTACTCTGGAAATAAATTCAAATTTAATATTTAGCATAATCTATGTGTATTAAAACTTTTCTAGTGGTTTTGCAACATTGTAATGGCTTTTTTGGGGGGAAGCGTTAGTGTCTAAAAATTTGGATTCCGGAACTCTGACCCTCTCCTTGTGAGTGTATAGGTAAATTCCGTGGGATAATTAGTAAAACCCACCTCGGGATGGTCGGTGAATTGGATTAATTCAGTTTGGACGTCTAGGTTACAGGTCCTTAAACTTAGACACCAAAACTATATTTATTCACACCTTCTGCTCAATTTGTGGGACGGCAATTCAATACCTAACCGATCATATAAAGTACCGCAGAAAAAAACGCGGTCACCCATTCAACTACTAACCGCACCAAATGCTGCTTAACTTGAAAGATCGTCCGAGGTATCGACTGCGCTACCTGCCAAAGTGTCGGTCACTGTAAATGTGTGTGTGTACGTGCGTGTATGCGTATAAAAATTAAATAAGAAATAATATTTTTATTTATGTAAAAAACCACCTGAGAGAGATCTTGTGTGGAATCGAACCCCAGCCCGCTTATTCGGAGACTATACTCTTACCGCTGCACCAACACGTGCTTGCACGTAAGGTAAAGTACCCGAAATCGGGACACGCTTAAAATTGCTACCGAAACTTGGATAGTCATATAAAACTGCTATTACCGGTTAGTTTTATAATGATATTCTTTATACTACTAATTAACATTATGATGTTAATTGGAATCTCGAATTGTTTTCTATTCATCAGGAAACACAAAACAATTTTTTGAGGTTAGGTTTCATAGTACGTGTGTCCAGCTTTGCCTGCTCTTTAATTTGCTATACCCCAATTCGGGACACATTTAATTTAATAGTCCAGGTTTCGGATCCATCGCACTGTCCCGATTTCATTCCCATTTTTAAATAGGATGTCCAGATTTAGGAGCCTTGCACATATTTTTCACACTTTATTTCTTATTACAAAAAGGCATATAAACGAGTTTATTCTTGTATAAATATGTAAGATTTATGCTTAATTAATTATAAAACATCACCGATTTGAACAAGTTGGCTCATACAATTTAAAAATATTATTTAATTGTGACTATGCCGAAAAACTGTCCCGATTCGGGTACTTTACCTTATGGTACTTCGATTTGTCTACATATGCTACAAACAAAAGCAGATATAAGTCCGAAAACATTGTGCAACAATGCAAATTTTCCGTACTTTCATCTCCAATTTAGATCTTCTTCCAGCTTTATTTCTCACTTTCTCTATCTGCTTTGTCGAATACGCAAAACCATTCGCTGTGATTGGAGCAACATTTCCTTCCATGGCGGAAGAATTTAAACAACTTCGCTCCGCTAATCCATATTAAAGATCGGAAATCAAGATACCAGAGAAATCGATAGAGCGGACAAAAAGAAAGAGGTAGAGTGGACAGGGAGAGGGGGGGGAGAGATATGGAGAAGCAGCCAAGAAAGATACCGCGCTGCTCCCATTAATTCATGACCCATGCACCCGTAATCCTTTGTAGCTAGAGAAAACGTAGAGCGATTTTCCGTGGCGAAGAAAGAGGAATTCAAATCCCGCGTGTTTTTTAACCTCGTTAAGCGGCTGTGCATTAGCAGGGAAAGTGAGACAGAGACAGAGAGAGAGAGTTAAATACAGGAAAGTGTAAGGGGGTCGACGCTTATCGTCACACAAACATTACGGTGACTGTCAGGAGCTATGTAGACTACTGAAAGGCAAAACTGAACACTTATCCTTGAAATATGTTGAATATTAAAAGAAACATCTCTATTTCATCCGCAGAATTATTCTATCATAATTCTAAAAATTAAATATAGCTATAAAAAGAACATAACGGTAGATGCTAGAGACTAGACCATATTATTATCTATAAATATATTGAACTTCTAATCGTTAATCTTAGATAAAAATTTATCTTGAGCATTAAAATGACCACGTTATTATGTAAAATGTAAGGATGTTAACGCATCCTTAAAAATGGATAAAAATTTCTTGTGATTTCCGTGTACGAAGTTCAAGCGCGAACGCAAAGTTAAACTTTATACAACTTTATAGAAAAAAAATATATGATACTCGTGAGCTATCATGATATTATATTATTTGTATTGCAATGTATTATTTTGTTGCCGTTTTTACGAATGAGGTTTGCCATCTCCTTTTTAAGTGCGGTTTAGTTTCCTTTTTAAACAAGTGTTTTAAGAATAAAGACAGCTTAAAAATGACCAAAAAATCGATTTTTTTAGTGCGGAAACGCAATCTAGAACTCATTAACTTTAAGAAAAATAAATTCTATATGTAAATTCAATAATATAATATTTTAAATTGAATTTATTAGCTTTTAGCCTACCTTATTCAATTTTTTGCATAGTTTTTGTATAAATTATTTTATATATAGGGTGTGTTAAAAGTTCCGGAACGGCTGGATAATTTAAAAAATAAGCATGACGGAGAAAAATGACTTAGACCAAAGTTGTAGGTCTTGACTTTGAAATGACTTTAAAGTAAAGACAAGATTAAATTTAAAATCATCATCAGATCACTCAAAAAAAATCCCACAACTTTAGTCTAGATCATTTCTAATTTTAAATTATCCAGCCGACCCGGAACTTTTGACAAATCCTATATACTATATGGGATATTTCAGGTGAAGTGAGCGAGTCAAAATTTTAAAATGACTCAAAATTTGCATACTTTCAGTTTTTTATGAATAAATCATGTTCTTAAAATTTTAGGTCGATATTTGGAAAAATAAATGGAAAAGTTATACAACATTGAAAATTTAATTTTTTTTGCAATTTTTAGGTAAAATCCAAGTTTATTCATTTCTTTACTGAAAAACTTTTTGTATAGAACATTGATTGGGAAAAAGTTTGCTTTTTTTGTAGAATACACCAGTATCTATTTTATGACCCTTTTTGAAAGCCTCTAATTGGTAGGCTTTTGTTATATCTTCATCGATCAAAAATGAGGACTACGCAAGAACTAAATTTCTCCAACAAATTTTTTTCACTTCTTTGGACAAAATACGACATGGTCAGCGATAAGGAAAACATTCTACAGCACATTAAAAATTGACAAAATCCATAAAAATGTTAAACTATGCAACCGTAAGCCATTCTCAGATTGAGTATCATTTCAAGATTTCATGTCACTTATCTTGCTGGAAAATTTTGTATTGGCATTGTAAATGTATATTGCAAAACTAATTTGATTTATCGAATAGTTCATATAATATATTTCGCAATGTATTCAAACCTTCCTTACTTTGAATTTTGTAAATAGATATTATAACTGACTAGAAGTTCGAGTCTCTACCTTCGAGTCTCCAATTTGGTTCCCATTGAGCATACTACATGTCTATTAAGCTAGCACCGCCACTATATAACGCCACAACGAAAACTATTGCTTAATTTTTTGCTAATTTGTTGCTAATTTATTAAGCTATTCCCGATTTTGTTGCTCCAGCCGTTTCCTAGATATCGTGGCCGTGCTAGCTTACCTGAGCCTGTACTTAACTAGCTGTATTGTTTCCGTTAATGATCATAAATAAATTCACTGAAAATATTATGCGATGAATAATTCACCATACACAATCTCAAATCTTGGTTTCTGTAGTCACTGAGCTTGTACTTAAGCTTCTGTAATATTTGTAAGAGATATGCGGGCTTCGAGAGCACGCATCGTAGCATGCTGCTACGACATACTCAGCGAGACACAGGACGTCGCATAACAGCGACGATGGGATGGCGCTACGCGCTGTGCAGAGGAGCGCAGCGGAGAGTCTGCCGTCTCCCCCTCTCCCTTTTCTCGTCTACAACATGCGAGCGCCAACGTCGCCGATCGCTCTCTCTCTCTTGTGCCGAACGTCAGCCGTAACGGACGCCTTTTCTTTAGAGAAGAATTCATTGGAAATAAGAGCCATAAATAAACTAAACAAAATTGTATATAAAGTCCTTAGCCTCATTATTTATATCCGCTCCAACAATATTCACTATAATTATTTTAATCTTTCCTTGTAAAAAATACTTCCAATGCTTCTTAACCGATCATTGACATTTTTTTATGTATTCTTGATTTCGGTTGATGTATATATAAACTATATTCTTACTTCACAAAGCATCAGTTTCCTCTCTCCAGGATTACATTAATTATTCTTAACTGGGAAAGAAAAATAAACACAGAGTATCATTTTCATATATTAAAACTTATATTCTAAAAATGTTGTTGTCAAAAATTACTTGCTAATTCAGCAGCGACTATTCCTTGAATTTATTTTCTATTGTTTCTAGATCTTCATTTCTTGAAATCACTACTTAATATGCAGTTAAATTGAAGGATACTATGATTGATTACGCCACGTAAAATCGTATACGCTTCACGGGTGTTCGCGCGTTTTGCGTTTGTTTCGTTCTTGTCGATATTTTCCGTGCGAGGCGTCGAGCTGATGCATCAGGCGATTTAAGCATGGAAAGCACCCGTTAACAACCGGGAATCCCTCAATCGCGCGTGCGCCTCTATTCGGACCCTTTCTCCGGGCGACCGACGCGCTCGGGCCTACTTGTACCTGCGAGCCGTCGGGCCACCAGACCGAATCTAGGGAAGTACCAGCAATTATGGCCATAAAAAGCACTCTTGGGAAAAGGTTAGTTTTTACCACTTTCACGGAGAGATCGATAGAACGTAGAGAAGTTCAGTTAGTTAGTTCTGGGTTTTCGAGAAGTGAGCATCTACTCGGGTGGTAGTGCGCGTCTACCAACAGCGACTTTGCGGCCAACACGTCGATTCCTGGGTGTCGGGGTCCTTGTCGACTGAATCATCGAGCCGACACGGCACGTGGCCGTTGGTCAAGCGAGTTTAAGTTGCGTTCTATTTGTAGTTTGTCGCGAATACCTGTGTATTAATCGTGCGTGTTGATTGCAATCATAAGCGGAAGCGGAAGTGTGAGTGTGTGTTCCTCGAGGTGTTAGGTAGGGCTTATGGGGAACTTGTGTTCACGGCTGGGAGTTCCCGCCGTGACCGGTTCCAGGGGAACGTACCAAGCGGCAACTAGCGCGGTTGCCCAGGGGCAGCGGCGTTGGCTCCCGAGACGTCGGGCGTGAAGCCGCTTTGTGGCCTTGATAGGTAATCCTCCGATTGGGCTGAAGTCGGGTTTCCCCAGGGAACTCGGCGTGAAGCCGCTTTGTGGCCTTGATAGGTAATCCCCCGATTGGGCTGAAGTCGGGCTTCCACAGTGGACTCGGCGTGAAGCCGCTTTGTGGCCTAGATAGGCAATCTTTACGTGTTGAAGGTAAGAGAGCTCTCGCATTACTACAAGTGATCACTTGCGACATCGTACCGCGAACCGCGTGCGTTTAATTTCTTTGCCGGATAATATTCATGTACATATATATTTTATTCCACTTAATAAATTACTATCGGCTTGCTCCGGCTTTTCCCTCTAATCCGTCAGGGTTTTTATGTCGAAGCAAGTTGCATCTTCTTTACCGCGAGTTCATGTCTTATTATTTAAAACTTAATCACTCACTCTCCCTTTCCTTATATTTTGTTACTCCCCTTTTAATTAGTCAGCGGACCGCTGGTTCTGGTCAACGGGAGTAAAATTGGACAGCCCGTATCTTGTGTTTGCCTCGCCTTCGGCTCGGGTGGAATTTTACACGAGATATGGACTGCCCAATTTTTTTCTCCCTAGGTGTGTAATATACTATTACATTTTGATGGTTAGCAAGCAAAACTGTACACAGAAAATAAAAGACCAGCTGATATACATACTGGCTATTCGTTTAACGTTTTTCGAAGCATTTTACTATTTAAAAGTAATAATGCATGTAAAGAGCAGCCACCTATTTATTACAGGGTAGAGGAGTCATTCTTGCAAATTTTCTTTAAAGTGTAGGGCTTGTAACTGGGTAGCTGGGGAGAGCCATTCAAGTCCCCATACAACACCTCAGCTCTGCTCTTCTTATTTAGTAAACCAAAGAATTAAAGAATTGCAAATAGCATAAATTCTATTAGTTTTGGTTTTGGTGTCTTAGATGAAGTTTGCAAACCACTGCATAAAAAAGTCATGCCTTTAAGGATAATATATTTTAAAGTGCTTGTCAAGATTTACACCCTACTATGTTAAGTATAACAATCTGCTTGACATTTCAGTTCCTTATGATAATACATGACAAAGAAGAGGTCATCACTCGACTTGCTCTATTGCTGCTACTTAATTTTAATCAAAATTGTAAGATTAATTTCTCAGAATCGGCTGAAACACGCGTTGAGAACTAGTGAAGTATATCCAATCATTGACAGATTTCTTCAGAAATAAATATTATGTAAGGAAGCTGAAATAGTAAGCAACTGTAACATTTTAAATAGCGAAAGTACAACAACGAAAAAGCAGGAATAACTGATCTATTCAGCGGTAAGTCTTGTTTTTAGATACTACCGCTACTCGGGAGAGCCTTATTAAATTATATTAAGCTTTAAATTCAAATTTTGAGTATTTGCTATAAAGATGATGTATGTTTAGCCCCAAAAGGCTTTAACACAAATTGTAACGCTCGGAACCTTTTCAGTATTATATATATTTATCCACATTTTTAACAATAACTTAAATAATTATGAATTAAAAGATACCCTCATGTAATAGAATATCAAGCTGTCGTTGAAGTCAACATTTTAAATTGAATTGCAACATGAGCCTAAAAAGACGTTGCCAAAGAGATTGGGAGATCATCAGTGAAATGCACAGATCGTTCAATTACGAAGCAGATACATAGATGACTTAATTTTAAGATGACCGACTGGTTTATGTTAATTTATTAGTGCCCTGAAGAGAAACACGAAATAAGAGTTCGAAACGTCGAGATAAACATTTAAATTTTAACATTAAAAATATCGTAAAAGTCGTGGTGTGATTAAAGTAGTACCGTCGTTACAGATATACCGTTCAGATTTTAATGAAACTTAACATACTGGTCAATATTCGTTCAAAAATGATTCAAGCAAATTTTTGTGATGGTAAGAAAAATATAATTAAAATTATTAATATTTTCATTATTACTAATTCAATACGCTGGATTATGAGAAAACACTCTTTTGGTAATTTCAATTAATTATTTTGTAAAAATTACCATTTAGTTCTTCAGAATTTTTGTAGTAAGGGGTAAATATTTTAAGAAAATTAATGATTTTTAAAAACTATAATTAGGAAGATATAAGTATTAAAAAGTAATTTGTACAATAGAAGAAAAGTCTCATTTAACCTCAAAAAATAAATCAAATCAGTTTCTGCACGGAATATTTTATTAAGAATCAGGACAGATAAAATTAAAGCTAATGTATTACTATTATTTTTTGTATATTCACTTACACGGCTTTTCTAATAACGTATATATATCTAATGCATAAGCGAGAAATAAACGATGCGTTTTATTTTGACTAAGGATGTAGCGATGGTACTACCTTAAGCAATCCTAACTCTGAATTCGGTTTTAGGAGACTATAACATACAAACGTGCGGATCTATCTCTAACACATACCACTTTTTTGTAAGTTTTGAATTTTTAAAATTATGTTCTTAAAGAAGTAAACTTTTAATAGCTTAATATATTAAATTTTTTATCAAGCTGACAAATTTTGTAGCAATGATAAAAATTCAGTTATGATAAAAATTACTATAATACATAGTACCGTCGTGACATACTTGCAATATCAAAATAATTATTGTGTTTTGTAGTAATTTTTATTATATTAATTTTCTCAATGTATAATGGGTAATCAAGTCTGACAACACTTCACTTATCAAAAAGCTGTTCTGCACATCTCTCTGCATATCCCTCGCACGCGTGCGTCACACATCGATGCACGCCGAAATTACCATTTACGAATCCACATCAGAGCCATTAGGACAACCTCTCCTCCTCCCCCTCCCTCTCTCTCTCTCTTTCTCTCATGCTCTCTCGTGCCCTCGCACTCTCTCAGTGACGACAACGCTTCGAGAGATATAGAGTGAGCTCTTACCCGCGCAGTAACATATTTGTACGTTTGGACCCAGGCAGGCTAGAATATCCCGGGCACATGACAGCGAGCATGATGCATTGGGCGTATTACACTGTCATATCTGAGCGAACGTGCCCGCGTTTGGTTTCATTTATCGGAGCATTGTTCGACGTCGCACACATGAAATTTCCGTTGAGCTAGTCATTGCGTATGTGTGTCTGCATATACGCTGACGGTGTATTTTGCTAGGACAGCTCTTATTTAACGTACGAACACGATATGTGTACTGCATTAAGCTTTGCAGTTACGATTTTTTTTTCTGATACTCAATTTTATAGTTTTGCCAAATAGAAATTATTGATTGAAAAAAGAAAATACAGAAAATAAACAGAATTCTTCAATTTAAAAAAATACCGGTACGAAGTTTTTTTTTTTTAATACGGGTTATTATTTTTTACTATTCCACATCTTATATCAATCATATAGCCATTGTGTCATTGATCCTATGAATGTCAAAGTAAGTATTTTCCAACATTATCTTAAAAAGTATCGAATAGACTGTTCTAAAATTTTCCACTAATCCAAGCGTGTATCAATAACAAGACTCAAAGAGAAAAGAAAAAATCCATCATCAGCTGTAAGAGAAAATAAGGAGCCATTCCACAAAGTAAGCGCGAGACGTCCTCCACGAATGCACTCTTGTAAACGAAAAACCTAAGTCGAAAGCAAGACAAAAACAAACAGTTCGCCCCCAAAGACGAACCAATGAACGAACCTAGATGAGAAGGAAAAAAGAAGGAAGAATATACCCCTCCGGTGAGAAAACGTTGTACGTATATCCTCTTCTCGCTTTCAGCTGACTTTGTAAGCGGCGAATGAAGGCAGAGAGAGAGAGAGAGAGAGAGAGAGAGAGAGAGAGAGAGAGAGAGAGAGAGAGAGAGAGAGAGAGAGAGCACCCGGTGCGAC
>JAWWEQ010038073.1:0-19442 GCA_035583055.1 Torymus tubicola
CCGCGCCACGGCAGTGTCGCGACTAGACGGCCGAGCACGCAACCGCGCGAAAATTTAAATCAGCTTATTCCCAAACACCTATATTATATAGTTGAGTTGAGAGTTTTGCCTCACCACCCCCCACCACCGTCCCACCACCCCCCACCACTTTTTAACCAAAAATTCTTTCAAAATTTGCGTTATTTTAACTTAACCAACTTCGAAAAATTGATAATTTGTTAACGTATTTCAAAAGAAAAACTCAGAAATAACCTGTAAGGTATTTTTAGTAACTCTAAAAAGAATTAAATCAGTATATTTTATGGGGATTACATAATAAATGAATAAGAAAAGGTTATTTTATGTGTATGTAAATTGTAATTTCACCTTAATTTATTTCCAAATTATCGGTTTCATTTTATAATAGCTCCTGCAATGCGATAAAAATCGCCAATATTAGGGAGAACATGGATCTCTTGAACATTGCCCAAATATTTAAACTTTGATTTAAGACGCCCGTTTCTAGCTTCAACTATCCATCTACGTCGTTTTAGTGAAAGTACGAGCTTCGTTGGCATTTTCCGTAGATAACTGGCGTTTTCCGGCTTCCAGTAACGGAGGTATTTTGCAAATTAGTCCAAAATTTTCCAGTGCTAGCATAATATCACGATACCCTCTGTAAACAACAAAGACATCTCCTTCTGAAACCAATTTTCCAAGTCTTCGTCATTATCCCACTTATTCCGAAGCATTGGCTTCATCGTTATTTTGTGAGTCAGAAAAATAAGGACCGTGAATACTAAAATATAGCAGATTGCCGCAGTGCACGGCAATTACTGCTTTTGTGGCAATAGCTATATGTACCGTCAACATAAACTATAGCAACAGGAATTTGTGGTTGAACGTTATACAAGATATTAGCCAATTCCGTTATATGTTGCTGAATATATTGGTCCCTTGTAATAGCTCTCAACCCAGTGTTTTCTGGGATGAATCTCAACATTAGTGATTCCCTCACTGCGGCAACAGCTAGGCTTTATCCCGTTTGCTGTTGTATTCGAATAAAATACTAACGAATTCACCTAAAAGCCCCTGACGCAATTTTCATAGGAACATAAGCAAATCCTTTTTATAAATACTGCTACCGGGGTCTGTCACAGTAAAGGAAAAACTCATTAAATTGTTCTTTGCTTAAGCTTGTTAATATACTAACTTTGATTTACGCGATTTACGCACTGTAAGCCAGCCTATAAAGGACACACGATGTAACCACGCTCATCTAAGTGGTGATTACACGATCTCACAGTCTCCGGAACTATTTTACAGTCGACTGATAATCTGTGAACATCATTAATATTATTGCAAATTAAACAGGAATTATTGCGCATCTCTTTAAAAACATTTAAATTAATGCTCATCGGATTTTCTGTAATTATCGCTATTTCTTGAACAATGCTTTGAAAGTAGTTGAAACACACGCGTATTTCGTTCCACAACTTGCGGAACTTTGTTAAATCCATCTCTACATGCAATAGCTACTTCGCAGATTTCTCTATGGTCTTCTCGAAAAATTCGTGACATGTTCTGTGGGCGAAATTGATTGTCGCAAATATAACAAGATAATCGATTCGCGAACACCAGACTGCCAATTAATTTTAAATCTGGACCCACTGAAAATAATTTTTTTCGTGGATATTCATATATAAGATACTTTTTTGTTACATACGATCTCGAAAAAGCGTATATAACGGTACACAAGTAGATTCAAGTTCACAGAAAATGTTTGCACTAGTGAAAAGCTACTTGGTTAACGGTATTAGTAGAGCTTATACCCCCCTTGGCTGCGCAACTCAGAGACCATCTGAGGTTGCACGCTTAGTGTTCATAACCTTGATCGAAATCGACAATCATATACTACAAATCTATTCATTTTCGGAACTTGGGACCATTGGAATTTTTATTCGGTAGATAATAAGCTACAATTTGGTTATAGTTTTAGCACATTTCATGGGACTTAATGTCCAATTTTGTGAATAACTCTAAATAAATATATTTGCAGGTATAAAAGTTTTCAACATACAACTATTCAGAATGTAAGAAAATACATACAAAACTAAATAAGTGCAAATTTCTGTAAAAATGTATTATATACGTTTTTCAATTTTACCAGAGTATTTCTCCTATATTTTTCTCTGGTTAAGTGTACATGACAATAATTTGTATTTTAAATAAATGTTCTATATAAACCAAAATTGTACGTTGTAATTGGTACGCATACCATATATTAAATTATTATAAGATATTTATCAATGTACTTATTTTCTTTATTTTGCAAACAGCTCAGAATTACTCGTAAGCTAACCGACACATCAAGGCACACCGCACTTTCTGATATATATTGCAGATTATAAAGAACTTAAAAAGTCTAATTGCAGCATGTGACAGTAATTTTCTAATTCTAAACGGATAACACACTAATAATGGAAACTATATAAAACTATATAAATGCAAATAAATGTGAATAAATTTTACAATCAGAACACGCATTTACATTTTATTAACACTTTCATGTTTTTCCGTATACGATTCGATGGTTATAGAAAATTGTTTCCCTAAATACAATTTTTTCAAGATACTTACGGTTTCTTACATTTACGTAGCATGCAAGGAATGAATAAGTAAATTCGGCACAATTATGTAGAAATCCAAATAATATCAACAAAAAAATCGCTGAGATAGGCTACAGTTCTTTACTACGCCTAGAACGTGACAAACAATTTATTTTTAAAAATTGAAAATTAAATTAGAAAAATGGATTGCTGCAATTGTCAGTAACGGCTGAACCGCACATCAGCTTCAGATAAAATATTATTACAGTTAAAAATGTGATCAAAATGTAGACTAGTCTTGAAAAATGTAGTACTTATCTGATAGTTCAAATATGACAGTGAAGTACCTGCAAATATTGGCCGAATTACTATATATATTAGACACATGGAAGCTTAACAAATTATCGTAAGTTGATAATCGAAATAATCTACTTAACCAAACGAGAAAAATTATGTTTTTGTTAGAAATTGTACATAAATGTATATAATAAAATAAATGAAAATAAGTGTGAATAAATATTGAAATTAGATCATGTATTTCATTTATTAATATTTACATGTTTGTCTATACGAATCGATTATAGAGCTATAGAAAATTGTTTCTCTAAATACAATTTTTACAAGATACGTACGGTTTCATACATTTATGCAGAAATTTTCAACAATTTATTATAAGTTACAATTCATCTATTGAAATCTCAACAAGAAATTTCCTGAACATAAATATAAAAAAAAGCATCAAACAGTTTTACAACATTTGGAAATGGAATAAGATAAACGGGTGGCTTACAATGAAACATGATTAAATTATAATCAAAGTTTTTCTTTCATTTATTACAATAAACCGCAATTCACTCTGGTCATCCACGATATTTCATTTCATATAAATTATTTATATTAGATCTTGTGCGTCGAGAAATGATCTCAGAGAGGTTATCTACCACACTGGGAATGAATTTCACTCTTTGACCAGGAACCTGGTATGGATATCACATATGTCCTAGACTTCTAGATGAACAAACTATGAGTGATACTCGGAGGTCAAAAAGTGCTCTCCTAAACATTCTCCATCGCCGAGAAAAGCTGTCGGTGAGGTTATCTGTTGCACTGGTCCTAGGACGCACTTCATGTATGGGAACGTGGTGCAATTTCTAGCCGCATTCCTGTTTTAGAATAATTAATTAGCCTCCGCGATAAATTCAGATCAACGAATAAGAATTTATCGAACACTTAATTTGAACTACCGAGACAGACTCTTAAACTTAGGTATTGTTAAAAATTCATATATCCCAATTCGTATGTTTAAGACTTCGTGGCTGCACCAGTCCGGAAAAATATACTGTAAATTAACATTTTGGTTAATATCGATGAACATTTTAGGCCTTTACACGTCTTTACGAACCCTTAGCTTCCAATGTCGAATAGTATTAAGGTTAAATTGGGTCGTGTAAATAAGAACCTGTTGCGCACAACGACTATCTGAAGTTACGCACGCGGTCTTTCTAACCTTCACCAAAATCGCCGACTTAAATCATTATTTACTCAAAATCTGTTCATTTTCGAGTCTTGGGCCCATGAGGACCTTTGCTTAGGAGATAATAAGCTACAATTTGGTTATAATTTTAGCACATTTCACGTGTTGTATGAAAACCAGATTCGATTGACCGGCTAATTGTTGCCCCAGGCATTTATATACCAATTTTCCACCAGTAAGTGCAATAAAATCTCATTGAGAATTCTTTTTAAATTCCAAGGGTTTATAATCTAATTCGACTAGACTACTCGCCAAATGTTTAGTTATGTTTAATATGCATTATTCTTTATGCGTTCTGTCAGTAAAAAATATAAGCTTAGATTGAAATCTAATTGCGCTTAAATTAATTAAAGGCTCAAATTTGTTTAATATTCTTCCATAATGTGTGTGGTGCTTCCTTAATTGTGGTGTTTGTTTTCAATAATTTTAAGTACAAAATTATGATGTTTTGCAACTTACTCATCTAGTAATAAACAAATGCCTGATTCTATACTACGAGATATAAAAATTACAAACTTTTTTCTTATAATTTATAATAAATATTTCTTATAAATATATAATAATATTAGAATATAAATAATATTTTTACTTCGTCATTTGTTTGAAATTGAATTTAAACAATAATTAAACATATTTAGTTTCCAATAATACAAAATAACACAGGCCCACAAAAAAGGGTATGATGCGCCAGAGACCAGACCACCTTTACTATTCGTTGATCGTGTTTATGGGGAATTTATAAGAAATCATCTTTTTGACGAAATGAGTTGTTCTGCAATATTATCTGCAAGAAATGTAGATGTAAATGAACTAAATAAAGAAGTAGTGTCGTGTATGTATTTTGGCACGCTGAATCCGAATTTAAGGTCCTTTTGACCTGATCAAGTCATGTTCAAGTTCACAACAAGGTCGAATCGAGAAAATCCATTACAAACAAAGTAAACCAACATATTTACATGTTTCTGGGCCCACTGAATATGAATCCGAGGTCCGTTTAATCCGGTCAGGTCAAGGTCAAGGTCAGGCCAAGGTCCAATCGAGAAATTTCATTGCAAACAAAGTAGAACAGCATATTTACATGTTTTTGGGCGCGCTGAATACATATCTGAGGTCCGTTTAACCCGGTCAGGGTCAAGGTCAGGCCAAGGTTGAATCGAAATTTCATTGCAAACAAAGTAAACCAGCATATTTACATATTTTTGAGCCCATTGAATCCGCATCTCATCTCATCTCATCTTTTCTCTTCATCCTCACATCCTAACATCCCCCTGCAAGGCAGTGCGCTTTCATAATCTTTGTAACAAATTTATTTCATCTTTTACAAAGAGACTGCACAACCTCTGGAAAACCGATTTTGATGAAACTTAAGGAAAATGTTCTCCATTAAAAATAAAAATACCTGTGTTTCAGAGTTTTTACCAATAGGCTCTTTTCCTTGAGATATCGGCAATTTATCTTTTCCATTGAGTGTCACATTGCAAATATTTATGATAAGAAAATGCCCAATGTATATTATAAAAGAAGACAGTAAAAGCGAAAATTTAAGCACTAATGTGTTAAAAAATATTAATTTTTCAGGGAGTTACGAGCAATCAAAGATACCGTACCAAAATGATTAAAAATTTGTCTTCATTTTCAGTAATTAAATTGTTTGAATTTTTAACCATTTTCTTACAGTATCTTTGTAGTACATTTCTGCCATTATTCAGTTTTTCCACATACTTCAATACCTTATCTAATACACCGTATAGTTATGAGGACAAGCAGTGACAATTGATTTTCCTTGTAAAGTATATTACTTGCAATATCCATGTTTGTTGACTATTTAAATAAAGTGTGAAATTATTTAATTTATCATGAAATAATAGTTATAGATACCATATCTTAGTTTTTAAATTTACTACACACAATCATCGCTACATTTATGTTATGCTTGTAGTCGACTCAAAAAGAATGCAGATGCATTATCGGCACCCGAAGCGCGCTCAACATTCTACTATTAATTAAAATTTAAAAATATTTATTCTACATAATTTTCTAGAAACGAGAATATATTCTTAGCGAATCCAAGAGTTTATAATCAAGTATATAAGGACTCAGAATTATTAAACTAAAAATTTCTATAACAAAAAATGTCTTTTTTAAAGGAAAAGGAAATTTTCGACTGAAAATTTGACTGGTTTGAATGCCAAGTAACGACATATTCACCAGTTGGAAATTTGGGATTTTGTAGCTTATAACTTGTACTTTCGAATGGTGCTATGAATTTTAAAGAACAACATGTTATACTTGAAGAAAAATGGTTCTAAACTTTCCGCTTGAATCTTAACCTCAAGAGAGTGTTTGGGAGTAAAAAGAATAGCACCATTGGAGAGAACAGGAAATAATCTATTGATATATGTCTTTTTTTTCTGAGAGACTCAAAATACGATTACGAGCGAGTTCAACAGAGCCTGTTTTGCACGGAAATACGTCGCGTCCGCTGGCTAGTTCTGACGGACTCTCCCATATATATGGCCAAGTCTCTGTCAAATTGAGAGGTCAAAAATAGATTTTCTTGAAATACGCTGGAAATGTTCTGCTACTAAATTTTGATGAGTTTTTGCATTTTTTACCGATTATCATTAATTTATAACTCCCCAGGGAAGCATTTTTCGCGATAGATACAAGAATAGTTTTTTTTGTAGAATTTTCTCAGCTTTTCAGTAAAAATACTATTATATCTCCAAAACTACTGATCAAAAATATCTAAAAAAATCAGGGATATCCGAAATGAGTGGCAGAACATTTCCTGCGAGTTTCAAAAAAATCTATTTTTTGACCTCTCGATTTAGCAGATACTTGGTCATACTGATTCTCTTTCTAATCGAAGGGTCAAACTTAGAGCTTCTGAAAACATTTTTTGTGCACTGAAAAAAGGTTGGCGCTAAAGATGTCCTGTTTTTGTCAAGTGCTACTTTAACGGCTATACTGCATTTACGCTTCTGTTTAGAGCGTATACTCTCCTCTTTTAGGAGAGCACACGCGCGCCCGTGGCGCATGCGTGGTGCGCACGCGTTGTTTGTAAATACCGAGTAACGTCACTTTTCATTTTTAGGACGTATACTGTTCTAAAATCGGAGAGCATCTACTCAAAACTCGAGCGCAGCTATTGAACTACACGCAGTAGTTGGAGCACCCTAACTCTTTCAGTGTGTACGGAATGCTGATGGATTTTTTCAGATTTCTTAAAGTTAATGTATTTTAACTATTTCATATCAAGGTTCACAATTTTAGCATTTTTTGCATTTTTGACCGATTTTGATTAGTTTATGACACCTCAAAGAAGCGTTATTTTCAATAGAAATAAGAATACGTTTTTTTTGTATAATTTTTATTTATCTATATACTTTTACTTACGTCTATGCAAATAAATCATTAAAATTTAGAACATTAAAGGTCCTATCAGTATTATGTCTACAAAAAAATTTATATAGATCGTTACTTGTTATCGTACAAAAATGTTGGTATTAGTTTCAGAATGATTAGCAGTTGTTTCTGCATCCACCAAATTTAATTAATAATTAAATGAAATTCATTATGATAGAATTGAATAAACTATTAAATTAAGAATTATTTTATTTTCTATTATTTGGGAAAATACTGTTAAATTCTACGACAAATTACAAGGTAAAATGTGTAATATATTAGAAAATTCAGTTTCGTTTTTGCGCTAAAAAATTCGTTAACAATGAAAAGATTAAGGAGATATTTAATCTTGAAATTTAGCATTTGAAAGAATTTTCAAAAACTTTTTAAAAAAATTCTGGGATTCATACAGACACTTTTGTCCCATAAAAATGAACTTCCATTTATTTTCTAAATTTTTATATTTCATTTGCATATAAGTAAGTAAAAGTGTATATGGGTGTCTTTAACTATATAGGTAAAATTTTTGAAAAGTGCTTTAAATTTTTTACTTGTTCCAAATCAGCATCAAATAAAAATACGAAGTTTTAGAACAATTCTACAATTGTTTTAGAAGCTTAAGACTTTCCAGAATTATTCAAAATATGCTTTAAGCAAATGTGACATTTACAAACGTTTTTACATTAAATGTACTATACCAAATGTTTCAAGTTTTTTAGTAAAAACATCATAAAAATTGAAGATTAATGAAAAAATAAAAATTTTTTAAATAATTCTTGAGAATAATGGCACTTTGTACAATGGCACATTTTGTTTTAAAATTTTGTATTTCAATTTTGGGACTGATTTGAAATAAGAACAAAATTTTGAGCTTTTTTAAAATTATGACCTGTACAGTTAATATGTAATTATCCATATATAACTGAAAATTTCACAAAAAAATTTATTTGTCTGGGTTTTGTGAAAAATTCCTTACTGAATAGTTATGAATTAACTAAAATCAACAAAAAATGTAAAAATATTAATATTGGCATCAGACTGAGAATTTTCGGATTATGATTAATACGGCTATATTCTCTATTTAGTAGAAATAAGCCTAGATTTCAATTACATTGAAATTATGTCGTAAATAGCTTAAGCATAAAAATCGGTGAAATTCTTCAAAGTTATCCCACACACGCACACACACACGCACACGCACACGTACACGCACACACATACGCACACACATACGCACATGTACACGCACATACACATATCCGCACACTCGTAAATATTCGCACATGCGTGCATGCACATACGCATGCGTACTCGAATCAGACGCATGGTCTTTAAGCATTTATTCAAAAAATTATATTCATCTTAATTTTTGTATTTTCTTTTAATCTTACTAGTTATATAATTTTAAAAAATATAATAAATCACTGACAATTGAATTTCCTAATATCTAAAGTTTATTAAAAATAAGAACGATTGAATAAAAATGTATGGGTACAACCTTTTCATTATGAGGCTTTCCTATAAAGCCGGGTCAACGAATTGGAAATAATCAAATTATAGGTGTAAAACAGAGAATTTCTGGATTATTATGAAACAGTTTTCCAAGTTGTATTTTTTCTTTGGCCGAGATTACATTAAGCTCCCATTACAGAGGAAGTTTTTAATATATTTTCTCTGTTATTTAATTATTTTAAATTTAATGAATTGGTTATAATGTTATTTTTTGTTTAGATTCAATTAATTAAATCTTTCAATTGGTTCATATAGTACCACACCATAAATTAATGTAAATATGTGAGAAAAATTGTATTATTGTGTATATTGCATAACGAATATGATCTAAAATGTCGCTATATTAATGAACAGAGACGCTAAAGAAAATTATCTAGATTTTATTAATTATTGGTCAAACTAGCTATTTATTAGATTAATAATAGTATTAATTATGACTAGAGCACCTAAGTATAACAAATTCAAAAATAAATATTACATGTTTAAAGAAAGGTATATTGAACGTAAATACATTTAGCCGTTTTATTTCTATTTCTCAACATGTGTCACGTAAGACTAATTGAAAAGTACAAATTACATTTCTAGTTTTATTTTTTCGAAGAATGTAATTTTAGAAAACTAAATAAAAAAATTATTAAGATATAATTTTTTATTTTCCATGTTTTAATTTGAATTGGTTTTTTAAAAATCAATAAGTTCATTTGTATTTATGAATGTTTTTTTTTTTCATGAAAATAATAATAATCGGTTTAATACATTCCCATACATTCCCATAATTCTTTCCTTTACTTTATTTTATATAATTTATGAATGACAATTTATTTGATTTTTTATTTTTAAGCCCTGTTTTATTCTTTAATTTGTTCAAATTCTCCAATACCAAAATGAAATGTTTAAAAGAAGTGTGGATGTTTTTAGTGAAAATTAAATATTAAATTTAATAATAGTCGTAGTAGTTCAGAGTATAATAGATTTTCATATGAATGTATCGCAATGGTAGTGGGAGAAAGTAGTAGAAACGTGGGGGTAGAAGGACGCGCGCAGCATATCATGCAGGTTGGCAAGCTTACAGGCACACAGCATTATACGCTTGTAAGCTTACTAGTTGATAAACGGAAAATCTGTATGAAAAAATTTTTTACATTAATAGTATATGTAATAATTTTTAATTAAGTCTTTAAACCATAAATATGAGCTAATTCGTATCCATCATTCGCTCAAATTTTTAATATAAAACATGAGTCCAGAAATTAAAGTCTTTATATTAAAGAGTGTAATAAATTCAAAACAAAAATTTGAAACAGTGATTTTTATAAAATGGCAATTGAATGACTATATAATTTTATATTTTTCTACAATGTGTAGTAAATTCGTTGTATCGCTTTATAATTTTGAATATTTAAATATAATGATATAAGAAATATATAAATAAGATTAAAAACATATAAATAATATACGATAAGTCTTTATATTGATAAACCAATTAAATAATTTGTTTAAATTTTCAACAAATAATGAAAAATAAGTAATGATACAATTTAAAAATAATTTTTAATAATATTGTGATTGTGTACCAAAATACATAAAAGGAGATATCTTCTGAAATCATTTTCTAGTAATCGACTCGAAGTGTTATTCTCGATCATATTTTGATTTGAGAAATGAGAATGAATTAATATCTTCATATATATATACATATATATATATATATATATATATATATATATATGTGTGTGTGTGAGAGTGTGTATACACACATATAAATACATATATATGTATATATAGGTGTGTGTGTATATATATATATATATATATATTCATTCGAGTATCTGATATACGCGGCCATTTTGGTGGCTGTTCTCAGCTGCAGAAAGAGGGGAACAGCCAAACACCCAGCCACTAAAGGCAAAGTATAGACACAAGAAGTTGTAAAAGAACACATAAGAAGAAAGGATCGTCTTGGTGGATAGCAGGTGTGCGGTGACAAGAGACAATGAAGCTCGAGAGGGGGAATAACCCCCTCTCGTAACAGCTACGAAACGTCAAAATTTCCCGTATCGAGTTTATCGAAAAATGGGGGCTGACCCCTGTCCTCAAACCGAGGCAGGATTTACGCCCCCAACGAAATGGTGCAGAAGATCATGGAGATTTAAGGTGCAAAACAAAAAAAAGATATTTATGTATATGTGTGTGTGTGTATTATTATGTATATGTAGATTTTGGTGATGGCAGGAGCATATGTATATGTGTTATGCGCGTGTACATGGATATGCGCATGCGCGTGTTGAATGTGTGTAAAAATCGTCACTCCCGTATAAAAAGACAGTAACTCGGCGGCTGGTTAGAAAACGTGGTATCTCGGAGTTCAGTTGGAAAACTTGATAACTCGGTGGCCGGTTGAAAAACATGGTATCTTAGAAGCTGATTTTTTTGGCTCCTATTTAGGTTGGCAAAACTGATCAAATATTTTTAGTATTTGATTTGAAATACGATCAAATAGACTTTATTCATACTTCTATCAGAATAAATATTACGATTATAGTACGAATGTTTCTAAAAGAAACAAAATTATTTTACAGTGAAAAACAATTAATAAAGACATTCAACTAACATGAACATTAACGTAATATTATTTTTCATGTCTACTACATTTACTATATCTATATTACACTTAGTCAAATGTGTTATTTATAAAGTCCAATTTCTATAATTACTAAAATAATGACATTATACTTAGTTTACACAAAAATTGTAGAAAAATAATAAAAAAAATCATTTTTATTAGTATTTGAAGTTTTGCAATTTTTGTACTGGTGAAAGTATAAGGTTATCCTGAGAAATGCGGTCGTGCCCATAATGTAAAAACGAAGTTTCAGATAGCGTGGAAGGTAGGAGCGAAGCGAGGAGCGGTGGGGGGTTGACGTGTCGAGCGCAGCGAGACCAGAGACCAGAATATGCTATCTACCTTCTATTTTGAGAAATGTTCATAAGTTATATTTGAGTTGTCTGTGATAAAAACTCAAGAAGTTCTTTTTCGAAAAATAAACGTTTAATCTTCCTTATCAAAGTTAAAATTTATCCGAGCTCTTACAATGTCCAAAATCCAAAATAATAAATATCGATTTAGTTATATTTTTATCTATTTTGTTACAAGTCAAGTCGAACTATTATACTGTATGTCAGTTTTCGTATTTGGATACTAGCTAATGAGAAAACTTTGTTTAAACAGATCACGAAAAAAATTTTAGTGCATTAGGTACTTACAGAATATTCTTATATATTTTAAGGTATTTTTTCTAACGACCTTTAGAAAAACAATACTAGCCATACAGTCATATATAAATATACAGAAAACAAATGGTTACGAAATTACATAAATGCAAATCTCACAAAATGTGCGAAAAACTTCGAAAAATTAGCACCAAATTTTTGTTCGATAACATCTTCCCAATTTGATTTTTCTTGTCTGTTAGGATTTCTAGAAGAGATCTCCACGGTTGAATAAAGTCCATCTAAGGGTATTATTTTTCTGGGGTCAATAATCAATTGTTTAAAAATAGCTGTGGTTTAGTCCTAAATTATTCTACCCAAAACAACTTAATATAGAATTTGGACAAAAGAAAATAAAACTAATGAGCGAGAGATTTCCAGACTTTTTTCAGAATTAAAAAATATTGATTTCATCAAAAGTTATGTGACGTTGAAATTGCGCTTCAAATACGCGTGGCCACTGGTTGGGTTGGGACAATTGTTGACCTTTTCACACCGTTTTTGTGAATTTTAAGCTCAACTTCAAAGTCAAATATGACTTATGAACATTTCTCAAAATAGAAGGTAGATAGCATATACGGGAGCGTCCACCAAACCTGTCTAGCGAGCGAGCACAGGGTTTTTTCCCTTAAATGCACTCTCTTCAACTCGCTTATAATCATACGCTAAGTCTCTCAGAAAAAAACAAAACACTCATTTCGATAGATTTTTTCCTATTATTTCTAACGGTGCTATTATCTTTTCTCCAAAACGCCTTCCACTGGTCGAAAATTCAAAATAAATATTCTGAGTCATATTTCTCAAAGTATACCAATTATTTTTTCAAAATACATTTTACCATTAGAAAGTTAAAGTCTTAAGCTACAAAATACTGAAGTTTCGAGTTAGAGAAATGTAGGCTTTATATGTAATACTAGGGGGGTCGTGCTTCCCTGCGCGTCTCGCTGAGATCGACACGTCACCCCCCCCCCCGTTCCTCGCTTCGCTCCTACCTTCCACTATATGTAAAAACATTGTTTTTATATTATGGGCATGACCGTATTTCTTAGGATAACCTTATACTTTCACCAGAGCACAAATTCCAAAACTTCAAATACTAATAAAAATAATTCTTTTATTATTATCTACAATTTTGGTTCCTAACATTTTTGTGTAAGCAAAAACCTTTTATGTATATTTGGACATTTAAATTCGTTTTTGTAGGTCTAACTCGTCAGGAATTGTTTTTACATGATAATGTTAAATGGAAAAAATTTTGTTTTATTATTATCTACAACTTTTGTATTTAATATTTATGTGTACAATCAATCTGTCTTGTTATAGCCCAAAATCGTCCATTTTTTTTTACCTTTTTCCGTTTTTTTTTGCGTTTGTGTTGATAAATATTGCTTGTAGCAGAAAACTCCCAACAGCGAAAAGGTGTCTTTTGATTAATTTTAGTAGATAGACCTGTAGATGTTAGCTTAAAATTTATTTTTCTAGACGTTAGGCTTAAGGCGGTCTTACACCTATAAATTTGGAAAGAATCAATATTTTTCATTTGATTTTTCGATTCTATATATTATTCTAAACTTGTAAAAAAAGTTTGTCTGGCATATTTGAAAAATTACCGAAGATATAAACAAAAATATCAATAAATTTCTATAAGAACGTGCCATCAGTTTCTACCAATTTGGGTCTTATCACGCAAACGGAAGCCACATCAAGAACCAATTTCTTACAACCAATTTTACGGTTAAAAAAAGAAACTTAATATTTTAAAATATTAATTTAAAATTTATAAAAATAATTTAATTAATTTTTTAACAAAAGAATACAATATATCAAACTAACAAAATAGGTTAACTGATTTAATGTTTGTATATTTTATACATATATACGTAATCTAAATACATACAAACATTTTAAATATGATTCGTGAACTCAAATCGCGCGCTCAATTGGTAAAAAGTGTAAAAGACGTGGCTGCAAGGCGCCACGAAAATGCGCTGCGTTCGCTGCCTCGCGGCGTCAAGTCAACTGTCAGTGTCGGCTGCTCTTTCCGTCCACTGGTTTTTATTTTGGATGTGTCATGTGTTTGGGGTTAGTTTCATTGACATACACATTCAGCCAAGTTGTACCTTGTGTTCGACTAATACTTCAACCAACTGGATATATATTAGATAAGTATAAATTAACCGAATAAATATTAAATTTCTATAAAGGATAGATACTTTGTCAAGATATGAAATTTTGAACTTTGGGGTTACTTTTTTTTAGACTACTTGATGAATTTTCATGGCGTGAAGTGAAATTTATTTGTGATCCATCTGTGACGTACAAAATCTTCTATTGTTATATTTTATTTGTAATTGCGGAAAAATTTAATAAGTAAAATGGCAACACAATTTTATATAAAAACTTATATTTATGAAATCGTCAAGCTCTTCGGAAATCAAAGCAGCAGAGAGGGTCCGCGCGGCCACTACTCCCAAAAATATATCCGTCGCATCAGCATAAGATTTACAACGCGATCTTGAGAGCATACATTTGCGACGAGTAGGATGAGAACATCCGCTGCTCTAGTTTGCTCATATTATAAGAATTACGACTCGGTAACCATAATATATAAACACATAAAGGTAGCACCCCATTTCCGTATAGTCCGCAGCACAAACACACACATACTCGAAAAATCTAGTTAAAAACCAAAATCACCACCATCATATTTCTTATAAACACAGAGCTCACGCGACGCGATCACTGAAAGGAAAATGCTACTCTCATATACAATTTACGCGAAGATCAAGCAGTAGCATAATCCGTCTCTAGTCTTAAAATGACAAACTGATTGTCACGCGTTTCCACTTCAAAATCTCACCTAATGTATTAACCAAATTAACTACACCGATAACTGCGTAATTTCCATCAAGAGTGGGAGGGAGTTCACCTAAATTTTTCCTTTAAATAACGAAGGCGCTAGACGGAGACCGCTGCTCGTCCGTGCCAGGTGCCGACGCTTAAGAAACGAAAACCGCTATATTCCCCGAAAGAGAGTTTATTAGAATTATAGTCGATTGTAACGACAGAAATAATCAAGAAAATTATAATAAAAATTAATTGAATAAAAGTTAACTTGTAAAAAAAGTACGAAAACATATATTGTACATCCACGGTTTTTCATCAACAGAAAGGACCGTCAAAACTGTAAAGGAAGAGGTAATTAATAAATATAAAGAATTTAATCATATTATTTCTTTTCCTTATTTCTACCTTCCTTAGAGAAGGGAAAAGTTCAGCCTACGCTTAATTTGAGAGTCTTCCGCTCGGAACATATAGAGAGATAAGGGCTTGAACAAATAACGTACATACAGATTTATAGCCTGGATTTCTACATATTTCCTTTACATAGTAAAGGTGGTGTCATCCTGACAAATTCTAGTATTTGTAAAAACAAATTGATAATTACAAATTTCTAATCACTAATAACCTCACTCCAAAGTATTCTCTGTTCGTCACACATCCACCTAGGCACGAAGCTCTGGATTTAAAAAATTTTTTGATTAAGTATTTTTTTATTTTAAAAATTCAGAGCTTCGTGCCATAAGTGGGTGTATTACAAATAATTTGCACTGTACCCCATGAAAATCCATCAAGTAGTCTAAAAAAAAGTTGCGCCAAACTTTTGTTCTAGAAAGGACTATATCTCAGAACTAAAGGATCAAAGAACCTCTATTTTTGTCAGATTGTCCAAAAATAGTTGTACTAATAGTACATAATGTTTTTTTATTGGTAATAAGATTTTCGACACTCCGTGTGGAAAGTTAGTTTTTCCACACGCGCGGCAAAAAACGTGTGTTCAAAATCTGACTTTCTGACCCTATTCCTTATCTGACCCTACAAGATAATGAGTTTGAGTTAGAACTATATTGAAGGCAGCTTGAATTAGAATCATCTTGTATTGAATTTTGAGTTGACATTGTATTGCACGTGTACTCGAATTAGAATTGTCTTGCAGAGAATTTTGAGTTCGAATTTTATTGCATGCAGTTACGAGTTAGAATTATATTGAATTTTCGCGTGAGTTGGATTTATATGAATAGGTGTCGTCGATACATGTTCACCTACGTGTCAATGCTGTTTCGTTAGACCCCTCTGTAGCAGCGACGGCGATCATCATCGAGTGCACAGACTGCGGGCGAAAATTTGTTATCCATAAATGTTTTTGAATCATAAGCCCGCGGATTCGTATAAAAAAAATAATGCGACGGTACAATCGACATTTATTCATAATTTTTATAAATCCATGTAATAGTGTAACTAATGTTCTATCTGCGATTTTAAATACCCTACTGAAAAAAATCATAATTTGTCATATATTTTGTTACACGATAAATTATATGATAAAACATATGATTTATCATATGACAGATCGTATGATAAATTATATGATTAATCGTATGACAAATCATATAATAAATCGTATGATAAATCATATGACAAATCGTCTGATAAATTAAGAGAAATATTATAAAATATAGTAAAAATAAGTTTTAATATTTGGAATAAACTCTACATTAGTTTTTTTATTCAATTTACTTTATTAATAGGATACAAATGAGAATAAATACATGATTTATATTTGATTTGTATTTGTAATTATGTAAAGACATTTCAAAAACGAGGCACGCTTCGTAGTTCGACATTCCAATGACATTGGAAAATTCGTGCGGACGATGCCATGTGACTTCTTTATGTACCCTTGGCGTTACTTATTTAGTAAAGGGAGTTTGATCTAGCTCGCCGCCTAACGGATAGCAGCAGAGATTGACTTTCTCGGGACTCTGGACCGTTTACGCTGACACATATATTTTTAATATATATTTTATACTTGTCACATGATTTATCATGTGCCATGTGCATTCATCATCTCCAGCCTAGTCATATTCTAATCGTTAACAAAGTCGCTCCAAATTCTGTTGAAAATACTCCAGAGATTTGGAGCGTTATCAATTATTACTCGTTGCCTAATAAGTTTCTACAAATGGCTTCGTATTGCTTCCGATTCCTTTATCGAATCCGATCGAAAATCGAGTGTAAAACGAAATCAAGTCTGGTCATCAGTTTTTTCCATGTTCTTCAATCCCTACTATGCCATCACACTCCAACATCTAAAGTGGTGAGTTCTAGTGAGATTGAGAACACCGGGCTTTGTCTGATCTATTTGGTTCAAACAGCATATTTTAAGCTCGAATAACAACAGTTAAACAGAACTGGCAAACCTTCGACTAAAAGTACTCTTTTACATTAAAACCCTGTGGTACAAAATCATTTGCTTAGGGTGGGCGGTCGACTTTCTCACTCTCTTCTTAAAGAAGATGCTAAGCATCCACTCATTTTACCTGCTGTTTGTCACTTTACGACTTTACTAATTAGAGATGTCCATCATCAAACTCTTCATGGTGGCACTCAATTAACGCTTGCAACTCTCAGACTTCAGTACTAGATAGTAAAAGGTCGATCCGCGGTAAAGAAAGTCATCAGAGCCTGCCTCACATACACACGCCATGCTGCTCGAGTGTCTACTCAATTAATGAACTGCCAGGGTGAACTGCCAAAGGCTCGGGTGCATACTTCACCGCCATTCAAGCGCTCGGGTATCGACTACGCCGGCACTATTCGTGTTCGTCTAATTAAAATCAGTGGTAAAGGCACGATGAAAGGATTTATCGTGATTTTCATCTGCATGGCTACCCGCGCCGTACACATCGAGGTAGTCGAGGATTACACTAGTGAAGCGTTTATTGCTCCCTTCCATCGATTTACCGCACGCCGAGGTTTCTGCAAAAAACTGTTTTCCGATCAAGGAATAAACTTCGTAGGTGCAGATACCTCGTTGAAGCAGATGGTTAGCTCGTCATCTTCTTACTCAACTCAAATTGTAAATTCTCTCGCTCAAAAAGGTACATCTTGAATCTTCAATCCTCCTAGTGCGCCTCATTTTGGTGGCATTTTGGAAGCCGCAGTTAAATTGGCGAAATATCGTAAGCGCCGAGTTATTGGAGAACAAGTTCTCACTTTTTCTGAACTTGCTACACTAATGTGCCGCGTTGAAGCTTGCCTTATCTCCAGACCATTTACTGCTTCCATCAACGATTCTTCTGACCTTGATTTTTTATCACCTTCATACTTTCTCATACAATGCTCTTCATTTCTAGTACCAGAGGAAAACGTCGCTGACGTCAATGTCCCTTCAAGAAAGCGCTGGCTTCTGATTAGTCACTTCTGGCAACGATAGTCGACGGAATACCTCACAGCACTTCAATCCCGTCAAAAGTGGAGGCAATAACAGGATCCTTTGGCATTGGGCGATCTAGTGCTCATTGGGAGTGGTCACTCTGTGTCGCCCCATCGCCAAGGTCGTACGTCTTCAACCTGCCGACGGAAGTCAATTCGCCAATTCGACGAAGGTGGGCGGAATGTTCGGGATTCAACGTAGGCGCCGGGCGTCGAGAGTGTTTCCCCCTACTCCTGCTGCACATTACACGTGTAAGAGCCGTGCCAATCAGGGCTCTCCACGCGACTCTCTACTGTACCTCCCACTATCAGGTACGGTGATGGCTCACCGCACCTACGTCCAGAGCCAGTTCACGCGCGACGGCCAAGAGAGACAGCAGCACAACGTACACCTTCAATAAAGGCCAATTATTTCTTCGCACGAAAACGTGTTTAATTTGAACCTCTCCAGTCCAACAATCCTTCTAATATAACACAAATAAAGTGACTTTATTTTTATTTAAGTAAAGGGTTTTAATACATAAGTTTAATTCATTTACAAAGTTTTTTGTACTTAGTATAGTAACTACAAAAGGCTCTGGGTTTCGGAACTCTTTCCTAGTAAGAATTATGTTTTTAAATAATGAATTCATTTATAATTTGTATGAAAAAGGATACCTAAATATGTTATGGGGATTCGATTTTTAGTTTCTCGTGTGGTATGAACAAAGTAGGTTGTAACTATTACGTGGTTACAGTTATACTGTAATCATTTTCATTAAACTTTATATTTATCTATTTGTTAGAATATGAGTACATTTATATACGTGAGATGGAAGATGCACACACAGCGCCATCACGCGGTTAAGAGCAAG
>JAWWEQ010038084.1:0-19439 GCA_035583055.1 Torymus tubicola
GGATAGGTGACTGAATTTCTGGTCTGAAAATTTGACCGATGTAGAGCCCAAGTAGCGACATGTTCACGAATTCACCCACCCATAAGAAGTTATCACTTCAAAAACCGATCCAAGGTATCTCCACCGAAAAATTCATGGAGATACCTTTTTATTCTACGAAATATCTGTATAAATCCCAGAATGGGCCGCGATCATTTTATAACCTAAAAAATTCATTTAGGTTTTGATTTAAAAAAAAATCTCTTATACAGATCTGAAAAAATATAGTTAAATTCTACGAAAAATTATAAGAAAAAAAGTCTATGTAAGATATTTCGAAATTTTGCTTCGTTTTTGTGCAAGAAATCCTTTAATTTTGATAAAATTAAATCATTAAATTCAGAATTTTTATTAACTTTTAGCTCAAAAACGAAGCAAAATTTCGAAATATCTTACATAGACTTTTTTTCTTGTAATTTTTCGTTGAATTTAACTATATTTTTTTCAGATCTGTATAAGAGATTTTAAAAAAAATCAAAACCTAAATGAACCTTGGATCGGTTTTTTTCTGTGTGAATTTTAATGTTTTATTTGGAGGTATGTGAGTGACAGTGTACACATACAGCTTTGAAAATATTTTTATTGAAAAACTGAGAAAATTTTACAGAAAAAGGTTTTTTGTGTTTATCACGAAAAATGTTTCCCTGAGGATAAATTAACCAATATCGGTAAAAAATGCAGAAAATGCTAAAATCACCAACTTTGACCCTCTGCGACCAAAAAACTATATAAGTGAAAAAAATCTGTAAAAATTTAGGGTAACTTATGGGATGGTTACGAAGCGATTTAGGTGATTATAAAAGAAAACAATTTTTTGACCTCTCGATTCCCCAGAGAACGACCCATATACACTTCTTGGATTTATGAATTTATTGATGAATATAGAACTGGGTGTTCAGAGTCCAAATAAAAACAGTTAATTGCATGCGTGTTTTACAATTTTCAATAATCCATGTACAGTAAGAAAAATGTTTATAAATGTGTAATTTTGAATATCTTAAAAAGTATACAGTTGCACTTACGAGCTACAGTAGAAGTACACTTTTTTGCTTCTCTAAGATATATCTACTTTAGCGGAAAAGTGTATTTTCTCAGCTCATTGCACGCCTAGTAACGAGCATCTTATGTCATGAGGCAAATGTACTCTATACACTTATATATAGGAGTGAGCAGTATATAAAGGTGCGCATTGTTCGCATGAGAAAAGACTATATCGTGAGTCGCACAAGCTGCGCACAGTACGTATAGTGCACAACGTGACAAAGACCGCGCTAAAGAGAGGAGGAAAGGAAGATAAAGAGGGTAGGAGTCGTCTTCGTGTACTTACATTGAAAAAAAGTATAAAAGAAAGTCGCGCAAAAATAGGAATATCGTAGAATGCGCGCTATGAAAAAAAGAGAGTCCTATAAGCGAGAATGAAGTGCATAGCAGGTGGAGGATCGCAAGCAGCAGGAAGAAAATTAGGCCGGGAGTTTATTTGCAAGAAAAGGAGTGAAAAAATCAATGTGCGCGAGGCGGCGCTGTTCCATTATGCGCGAGCGCGGCTATTCTGATATCCTCCCCCATATATTCTCCTTATTTTATGTCATCATAATTGTCGCATCTTTTTTCAGATAAAGAAAATTACGCGCTTCGATCAGCAGATGAAGGCCACGCGCTGCTCAAGGCAACGTTGTTTTACCTGAATTTTAAACTGCTGCTGTGTGTATAAGCGAATCTCGCTTGAAAGCACACGTGCGCGTCTAAATCTAGTTTTATTCTATGTACCAACTTGTCCTTTGACTCGTTCGACTAAAGCTATTGCTTTATAGGTATATATCAAAATAGCGCCTGCCACAGGTAGTTGAAAGGATTTCTGAAAAAAAGCAAAATAAAAAGTACCGTGAGCTCTAAGACGAGCACCGAGCCGCATTCTTGCTAATTAGAAAAGCTAATCGGCCGGCGTGAGCAGTTGCCCGCGAGCTTTGGCTTGAGCGGGTGCACCCCTGAAGCGGGCCGCGCGGGAGGGGAGCCATTGACTGGCCGGCGACGGCGAGCGAATGGAAGTGTTGCTGCATGAATGGACGGATGCGCGAGATGCATCCGCACAATATATATATGACGCGGCTCGGCTACAGCCGCATAGCTGCAGGTCTCTCCCTCTCCGGGCTCCTGCTGCCCGCAGCAATCAGCAGCGTGCGGCGCTGGCGGCACAGTCGCAAGTAGAGCGTGGAAGAGCGAGGTGAGCGGTCTCGCGGCACGCTGCTCCGGGCGCCCCTCTCTACGCGGCACATACATGCGCCGGAGGATTACACGGCGCGTGTTCGCCGCCGGCGCACCGATCTCGACCGACTGCGCGAGGACCAGCAGACGCGCCGGAGTGAAAGCTGCCGCCGGAAACACGGACGAGCTGGCCATTTTGCATTTTTCCCGTTGACCAGCAGAGGTGAGCACTCGCCTCTTGGCGCCGATACCCACTCTGCTCTTTCCGTGCTCACCGCAGACTACATCTAACTTTAATTCGCGCGACTCAGTTGCCAGCTCCCATCTACATTTTGCCTTTTCTCCAGTTCCGTTCTCGGCATGTGCATGCACACGCTTCATGCAATTTTCCAAATACAAATGCCAAATTTCGTTTTTATAAATGATTTGGAATTACGTACACTTTTATTTTTAATCAATCCTCAATTTTCCTCAGCCCTTTAATTCATTTTTGCAAATATATACATTAGCTATGAATTATTCTATAAAAGCACACAAAGATACTACTATACTTATTCAATGGGAAAAACATTCTCCAATCCATTAATTTATACGCAAATAGAGAAACTTATTGAACAATTTGTCTTCATATTTTTTATTATAAGTTTAAAATAATTCTTAATAGTTCTCATTCTAGTTATCGTGAATAACAGTTCGAGATAAATTTGTGACTTAACGCGTAAGAATTAAAAAATTTTCGGAAGAATAAAAAAAATTTATTTTATATTAAGGAATTTAAAAAAAAGTAGTTTTGAATATTCTACCGTCCATCCACCTGTAGTCCCATTCTTTAGACTTACAATCAATACCAGATTTTTTTAACTCAGAACAAATTTTAGCCAAGTGTTATTCTACGTCACCTGTCGGTTGTCTCTAATAGTGTTTTATTAATATAGATCAGCGTTAATAAAAGACTACAAAATTCTCTACCGATTTCGAGATAAATAGTTAGTATCCCAGTTACTGGGCCTCCTAGGCAGACGATAAGTTTTAGACGTTACTCAATAATTGGAAGCGTACATAAAAAACACAATATAACTGACACATTTATCCTACTAAAAGTAATATATATTAAGTTGATGTAATTAGTTATGCCATATATTGCTTAAACTTCATCATATAACGAATTAATTAATAAAACGTTGATAAAAGTTTTTATATATTTTATCACACGAATTGTTAAATTATCATAAGAGAAAACTTTTCCCAAACATATATCAAAGGCAATTTGTTATTGGTAGGATATAATTTGAATACCTATAAAATTAGACATTCGGTTCAACAATGCCCCAGGGCGCAAAATTCACACGTGTGCAGAATTTACTATTTCGCGCTCACTGACAAACACGGGAGATCGAATAGCGTTCCCCGGTTGAAAATGTTCACGTGGATTTCACCTAAATTTCTACCTGAATTTTCATCTGAAATTTCACTTGAAATTGAATCAAAATTTTTTATTGAATTTTGCATGATTTCCATGTGGAATTCGCGTAAATTTCATGTTGATTATTTCCAGGTAATTTTTACGTAAATATCACCTGAAATACACGTGAATTTGATCTGAAATGAATTATGTTTTATCTTCGTAATTTTCTTATTCTGTTCTTATCTCAGTGTGGTGAGACAGGGATTTCGCCAAAGTCGGCCCATCCACCCATCCCTGAATCCCTTTCGTCTTTATATACCCGTGCTGTTCAAGTTTAACCGCGTGTTACGATGCTGAAGC
Source organism: Torymus tubicola (assembly GCA_035583055.1). Classification (NCBI taxonomy): domain Eukaryota; kingdom Metazoa; phylum Arthropoda; class Insecta; order Hymenoptera; family Torymidae; genus Torymus; species Torymus tubicola. Next base: position 4,007 of record JAWWEQ010038084.1, read on the forward strand.
GCCACCTAGCGTTGAAATTTTCTATCTATAAATTTACAAATTTTTGACTAGAAATCTCATAAAATATAGGTGATATTCACATGAAATTCACCTAAACATAGCTTGGAATGTAGATGAAATGAACCTAAAATTTACATGAATTTCACAGGGAATTCGTCTAAGATTCAGGTAAAATTCACGGAGAATTTCACAGGAAAATCATCTGAAATCCGAGTGAAATCGACCTGGGATTTCGATACAACGGAAACATAGTAGCTTTTTATTTGACGAAAACCTCAAGAGAATTGAAGGTGATAAGAACATAAATTTTATGTAAGATTAAGGTGGATTTCATCATATTGTTGGTGGATTTTGATTGAATTTCAAGTAAAAGTTCAGGTGCAAATTCAGGTGGAAATTCATGTGAAATCGACGTGAATATTTGCAACCGGTCAGAGGGTAAAAAAATAGTATAATATGAACCGTGGGCGCTCAGCTGTTTGACACCCTCGTTATAACGTTCTCTCTTTACCTTTGCTACGCGCCCTTGGTACATAATCTACTATTATAAAAACGCATAGTGCATCAATGTCCGTTTTATAAAATAATATTTTTTTTAACTTCGGGGAGGAAAATTCAAATTTGATAACTGTTTAGTGGGTGCAAAGTACCCGATTCTTGCCTTCGAGAGATAGGTTTCAGAACACTTTAAACATGCCAAAAAATATTAATACAAAAAATAAATAGAGTTTACTTTGCGCTTTAAGATAAAAATGGATCACTTTACGGCCACTTATCATACATATGTATTTATGGTTGATTTATACGCTCTAGATTAAAAAGAAATGTATATAGGCAATATGCGAGTGCAAGACTCCTATTATAAGTATATCGTTATCCTCGCTACGCTTGGTGGAGAATCACCTCCTATTCACCCCTGTATGTAAACCACAATAAAACATTTCGCGCATGCCTAAGTTGCAAAACGCTTTTATTTTATATTATAAAATTTATTTGCCTTCGAAGTATTATCGTTCAACTGGAAATTTGCACAAACCTATCCAACTTGTGTTTTTTTGTGTTGCTAATAAATTTTTTTTAAGTACTTGATACATTATAGAAATAAAACAGAAAAAGCAAAAGTACTTAATACATATATGCGAAATTTCCTTTTAAAACCTTTAAAGTGTTTGGAAATATATATATTTGTAGTTATTTCTATTATAAGAGTAATATTGATAAACGAATAAAAAATGAGAATATTTTCCGAGCACATAAGCGTAACAGTCGAATTAAGGAGTTTTTTCTCTTAAAAAAAAAAAAAAAAAAAAAAAAAAAAAAAAAAAAAAAAAAAAAAAGTTATACACACACACACACACACCTCTATCTTGTATATGTTCAATTTATAAATAGAATGCGTTGTTTCCATGAGTTATTTTTGTATTTATACTGCTGTTCCTTGATACATTATATTTTATAAGTATAAATATACAGAATAACGACAATGTAAAATGAAAACTAATGTAACTACTTACTATAAAAAAATGCAGTGCAGGATTATTGATTGTTTGCGTTATAGCTAGAGATGTATTTCATTATGTGTTCGGTTGGATTTTGCCGCCATCTACTCATGACTAATTAGAATTCGCCGATTGTCAAGAAACTATTATATATCCTATTTAAATTAAAATAATAATATCGAGTAATTGAACTATAAAAAATAAGTACGTAAAGACGTCTAATTGAATGCCACAGCTATATATTTAGAGTATTTTATTTTGCTCTTCACATAAATGAAGAGAAAACTTATATTGACTGCGTTATTAAAATTGCTTATATAGTCCATAATACAGAGCCGAAAACCAAATTGGATTCCTAAAGATTAGCCCATTGGCGCCTCTCTTTTGACTGAAAAGTAAGTAATAGAGAAAATCTAGGTGCATAATTATATCGCCTATGCAAATAATAAATTACGTATGCGTGGTCATGTTGTGTACACCACAAAACAAGCCGCAATCTGTTTTGGAGAACATTATTCACAAACAGTAACAAACTGCACCTTTCTTCATGCATTATTGATATTCATTATCGCTTCACTAATACTTTCAATCTATTGTGAAAAAAACCGTCGAATGCTCTTCTGACGTCCAGCTAATAAGACTGCTCTGTTTTGCGCAAACCTTCATTTATCGCTGATTAGTCCAATGGACAAATAACGTATTATAGCGCACTATACTTGATATAATTACTAGAAACAAGGATAAGCCATTTTGGAGCAATAATTGTATGTAGCAGCGATAAGATAAAAATGAGTATATCGACAATGGCATTCGTGTCGTAGTGTAACTATAATGGACATATATGCATATATATGTATATATATATGTAACTGCCGCTATCTGTAAAATACCTCTGCAAATACATAAAGCCCTTGCAAAGCGGTAGTGCGACGATATATTTATACATACAATGTATCTATACAGCATGCTGCGCTGTATGCGAGTCGAGCGCGAGTGAGGACGCAGAGAAAAAGCTCTATATATGAATACAGCTCCAGTCTCCAGCATCCGTGTGCGCAAGCGAAACGCCAGAAAGCGGAAGAGAGAGCGGGAGAGGAGGGAGCGAGACGAACGGCTTACGTACACTTACCGGGCGGCCGAGATAATGAACAATCGACCGCCAAAGGACCAGCGGCGTCTCCTCGTTGCTTGCGAGGAGAAAACTCTCGGAATGTAAAGGATCGCAACCAGTCTGAACACGGAAAGGGATAAGGAATATAAAAGAGAGAGAGAATAAGAGTCCTCGAAGGAAAGCTGCGGAGGCGCGTGTATATATACGCGAGAGAGCCACGTTTGTCAGTGAACGAGAGCGGGAGGGGGGAGAAAGAGGGGCAAGGTGAGTTGTGAATTATATTTTCTCACATGCCACTGTTATTAAACTTGCCTGAGCCGTTAAAAAATCCCATGAGCGCTTGCGGCTCTTAATATTGGACCCAAGTATTTCTGTAGTAATGTCCGTGTGCTCCTCGCGGAGGCAATTGCCGAAATCAAATGTATTTTCAGGGCCGTATAGGTGTAGATAATTCGCATTTCGCAAGCCAGCCTTTCAAGATACAGTTTCGTCAAATGTTTTTCTAACTCTCATAAAAACTTCACACAGACTTTCCCTGCAAACCGTCACTTCCTAATCTCTTAGGTCTTTTAACTCAATGTTTATGACGGCTAGTGCTTTTACAAATATTAAAGACTAGCACAATCGTGGAGCTTCAGCTTTCCCCGCGCATGCTGCGGCGCGTTCAAGCCGAAATTCGCTCTCCGCACGGCGAGAGCCATCGCCGCCGCCGCAGAAGAGAGAGAGGAGATGCTTGGCTGCTTGCTTACCTGCCTGCCTGAGATAACTGTAAAATGTCATCGACGACGAATGTGTGTCATAGTGGGCTAGTTTTCAGACTCTGCGCTCTTCGTTTGCCGGATTCCATCAACGTCTTGCTTTGCCTTTATTTTGAACAGTTTCTGCCTGTATTCATCTCTGCTTCCTGGCTATATTGCATTTCTTAATTCATTCATTTATTTTGATAACTTATCATTCTTAAATTTAAGACAAATGGTCTTGAGTGCATGGAAAAAGCAAAAATTCCAGGTCTATGTTTAATGTGAGTAAAAAACAAACATTTAAAGCTATAGCTTTATTCTGCTTTTACTTCGTATAACTTTTGTTACACAAATGCTTTCATTGTTAGTGCTCTGATATTCTTCATCATTGAACAAACGCTAAAGTTTATGTGAGATTTCATCATGCAACAGACATTCCTGTATTAGTATTGTTTCAATAGTGATTTTATTTATTGACACATTGGATCAAGATCATTGTTTGCACTGTCAATTCAATAGTTTATCCAATATGGAAAGCATTGAATCACATCCAGCCGTTAATGTGTTTAGAGGATTTATCTGAAAATGAATCCAAAGCTCTTTATGTTTAACTCTGCTTTGTTCCTAGGAAACTTTGAAATCCATTTAATTTTATTTTTTCAATATAGACATATCTATAAATAAAATTAATTATTCAATTCTAATGCAATATTATATTATTAAAGTAGATTACTAAGTTATTATATTTAGAAAAAATTAATATTTGATTTTAAAATTTACCCTATTAATTTCTTTTTTTGAAAGCATAAGAATTTACTAATTACATTAAAATACTTATTCGATCAAATTTATCTTTTTCAGTAAATGCAGATAAAGATGGAAGGCTCAGAAATCACATTTCTTTTTCAATTTGGTTTAATACGGGACACAATTACAGTGGAATCTGGCAGTTTAACATTAAAATCTCTCAAGGAGTTTGCCTGTGATTTTATAAATAAAAAATGTCCTGACCATGGCTTAAGCCAATTATTTGAAAGACTACTTCTTTTTAAACATGACTATAACTCTACTAATATATTACAACTTATTACAAATACAACTGAAGTGGTTGATGAAACTTTAGTTGAAATCGTATTATCAGGTAAATTATCAGATACTTATAAGCATTAGATTTTATTTTAATGATAAATTTTTTTGCTTGTATAATAAATATTATATTTTCTTTAGCTCAAGTGCCAAGTGAACAAGTTCCAATTAGACCACATGCATTATCAGTACATTCTTATAAAGCGCCAACATTTTGTGATTTTTGTGGTGAAATGTTATTTGGCCTTGTTAGACAAGGATTAAAATGCGAAGGTAAATTTTATAAATAAAATAAAGATAATTACAGTTTTAAAATAATTTAAATCCAAATTAATTATAGATAATTTTTTATATTTAAATTTATCCTGTTGTGTAATTAATAATAAAGAAATAATTATCATTATTTTCACTTTCAACTTCATTTTAGGTTGTGGTATGAATTTTCATAAACGATGCGTTGTTAAAGCTCCAAATAATTGTTCACAAGATGCAAATCAGAGACGACGAAGTTCTGCATTCCTAAATGTTCCCCGATCTCCTAGCCAAGGTTCTACTAGTAGTCTAACAAGTGCTAGTGATGACAACCACAGTGCAACTGTTACTCCAAATTCTAGCCACAATAACAGTACTCTAGTGAGTAAATTTTTAAAACATTACTAGTTTTTATGAAATCAAATTTCAATATATAGCATATTTTTTCAGAATGAGTTTTTAAATATATTAATTAATAATATTAATATTCATCAACTATTTAATTTAGGCAATACCGAGCATTGTAACTCCAAAACAGTCACGTTCTCCATCCCTTGGTGGACGTCCAGTTTGGATCGAAAGAGAACTTGCAGCTCGTATCAAAATTCCGCACACATTTGTTGTACATACCTATACAAGACCAACAGTATGTGGATACTGTAAAAAATTATTAAGAGGTTTATTTAAACAAGGTTTGCAATGTAAAGATTGCCAGTACAATGCACACAAAAGATGTATTGAAAAAATACCTAAAGACTGTACAGGAGAAAATCCAGCAGATATAGCAGGTATTTGGTTTGATAGCTGTTTTTAGTAATTCAAGTCTCAACCACAATATATCAGAATTTAATAATTTATAATAACATAACAATTTATTAAGAATATACTCTAATTTTAATATAACTATCAGGAAATGAATACCCTGATAGTGGCGTAGGTAGTGAACCAGAAGGAAGATGTGATCGGAATGATGAAGGTGATAATGATAATGACAGTGACACTGAATCTCCGCCACCACCTGCAAATGACACTGCACCATTCATGTTAGATGATAATAAAATTAATGGAGATTATACTGTAAGTTGATACAAGATAATTTATAATATTACCATTCACAATCTAGTAAAAATATTATATTTTATTATTTTAGGATCATACACCTACTCGAGATATATCGTCTGAAGACTTAGACAAATCAAGGCCAGCAAGGTAAAAAAAATTATTTAAAATTATTTAAAATTATTTAATAGAATTAGATAAAGATTAAATATATTATTGTTTGTAGTTCAACTCCCAGTAACAATATACCTTTGATGCGAATTGTTCAGAGTGTAAAACATACTAAAAGAAGAGGTTCTAAGGTTTTAAAAGAAGGCTGGATGGTGCATTTTACGAATCGAGATTCTATAGTAGGGTTGCAATGAATAATATTAATAAAAATATAATTTTAGATAGAACTAACCTTTTTTTATTTATTCAGAAAAAAAGACATTACTGGAGACTTGATACAAAAGCAATAACATTATTCCAAAGTGATACTGGATCAAAATATTACAAGGAAATTCCGTTATCTGAAATTTTAGCAATTGAAACTGCCAGATCACCACATGGTGGTAAACATTACTTTTCTACATAATTTTGATTTTATTAGTATTACTATAACTATAACTTAATTTATAACTTAAAATCGTTAACTATCCACATTGAAAATATGTAATTATAAATATATTTTAGATATCATGCATTGCTTTGAACTAAGAACAGCTAACATAGATTATTATGTTGGGGAAGATTTACTATATGGTAATGAAAGGGGACAACTGCCACCACCTGAAAGTGGAGTTGGTGCACATTTAGCTAGATCTTGGGAAACAAGTATTCGACAAGCATTAATGCCAGTGACAACTGCTTCATCTGTAAATAATGGTTTGAAGATTTTTCCTAATTACATAAGAGTAATATTTCAATAATTAAATTTGTTTTAAATATTATTTAATCTTTTTAGATCAAGAATCTGAAGCAACAGAATTGGAAGAAAATATTACAGATATATCACAACTTTATCAGATTTTTCCAGATGAAGTTTTAGGTTCTGGACAATTTGGCATTGTTTACGGAGGAGTTCATCGCAAAACATCAAGAACTGTTGCTATTAAAGTTATCGACAAATTACGTTTTCCCACTAAGCAAGAAGCCCAATTAAAAAATGAAGTAGCTATTTTACAAAATCTTTCACATATGGGTGTTGTAAATTTAGAAAGAATGTTTGAAACTCCAGAAAGAATTTTTGTAGTTATGGAAAAATTAAAAGGAGATATGTTAGAAATGATTTTAAGTTCCGAAAAAGGACGACTAAGCGAAAGGGTGACAAAATTTTTAATAACACAAATTCTTGTTGCTTTGAAACATTTACACAGCAAGAATATAGTACACTGTGATTTGAAACCCGAAAACGTTTTATTAAGCAGTAATAGCGAATTTACTCAAGTAAAGTTATGTGATTTTGGTTTTGCTAGGATTATCGGCGAAAAAAGTTTTCGTAGAAGCGTTGTAGGAACACCAGCTTATTTAGCACCTGAGGTTCTAAGAAACAAAGGCTATAATCGATCGCTAGATATGTGGAGTGTTGGAGTAATAGTATATGTGTCCTTAAGCGGAACTTTTCCATTTAATGAAGATGAAGATATAAATGAACAAATACAAAATGCTGCCTTTATGTATCCTCCAAATCCTTGGAAAGATATTTCATCTGATGGTAAATATTCTTTAAAAAAAAATCTACATTTAGCATCATAATTATTTATTTTTTTAATAAAAATATTTAAGCGTCATCTTTTTAAATTTACTTTTCCCTGAATATTCAAATTAAAATTGGAAGTTCTAGAATGCTCATAGCTTTCTAAACTGCAAAATTTCAAAAAACCGCTCAATAATGATTCTATGCTTGAAATCACCAGAAATTAATATTTTGAAATTGTTTCGATAATAATTAGTAAGGTCAATGACAAAAAATCAAATTTTGATAAAATAGTTACAATCAATTCAAAACTTTCAATGTATATTAATAAATATATATGTTTATATACATTTATGGAATATTTATAAAAACAAAATAATGCACTATTTATTATTTTGCAGCTATTGATTTAATTAATAATTTGCTGCAAGTTAAGCAGCGAAAACGATTTTCAGTTGATAAAAGTTTGGTACACAACTGGTTACAAGTAAGTTTATTTATTAATTTATTACGATTATTATTAATACTTATTAATTCAACTTCAACTTTGACAATCAAAAACTGTTTCATAAATTTTCTAACATTTGATCACTTTTGCTCCGAGGGTAACATGAGAATCTATTACACAATCCCTTGTGTAGAAGCATGAACACTGTACCTTATATGTGTTTGACTCTATCCTTACTTTAAGAGGATTATCATGTTATACTCTATTTTCTAAGTTTGTTGTAGTACTAAATGATAAAATAGTAAATTTCTTTATAATTAGAATGTAAGTTTATGGATTTTATAATAGAGAAGTATCAATGCGCGCGCGCGCGCGAGAGAGAGAGAGAGAGAGAGAGAGAGAGAGAGAATGGCGTTTCTTCGTTACATCGAACGGTCAAAAAATAGATTATCTTGAAACTTTGTAAGAACGTTCTATTTTGTGTATCGGATACTGATGAATATTTTCAAATTTTTTTAAATTACTGTTTTTTAATTGTTTTATGCCACAATTGACAATTTTAGCATTTTATGTATTTTTGTCGAGTTTGATTAATTTAGAATTATTCAGGGAAGCATTTTTCGTGATCCATCATACAATTCATGAAGATATTTTTTCTTATACAAAAATGTTTCTATGAATCCCAGAGTGGGATACGATCCTTTTTGATCTAGCTTACGCAGGGTGAATAAATTTAGCTAAATTCTACGGAAAATAACAAGAATAAAATATATAAAGAGAAAAAGTAATCTTTACATTAAATAAATGCCGTTAACTATTAACGAATAGACACTTGGATATCGACAAATGAATATTTCTTAATAGTTAAAGAAATTCATTAAACGTTAAGAAATCATTCTTTTGAGATGTTTTCTGATATTACATGCGTGATTTCTTAACTACAAGATACATTCTTTAATGTTTTAAAACGTCTTAAACTATATTTAAAAAATGATTTAATCTACATTTTTTGAATCGAAACTTGGATTATGTTATCTTAAAGTATGCTCTAAATGAATAAAATGATTAAATTTATTTACTATAAAAAAACAATAGGAACCCTTTTACGTTACGGTTTCCTACGTTTTCGTACGATTTCGTACAGTTTTGTACAGTTCCCTACATTTACTACTTTTACATGAAAAATTTGTTATATATAAAAAAAATTTACGAACCGTAATAAAATGTATGAAAGTATATAAACTCGTACGAATCCGTAAATAAATGTACAAAACTGTACAAAACTGTAATATTCATTAGAACTTACGGAAATGTACGTTATCGTACGTTTTCTAGCATTTTATCTTTTCGTACCTTTTATTACGTTTTCATACATTTCAATTTTCAGGTGCTAATCGAAGGATTATATGAATCGTAGAAAATCGTAGATAACCGTACAAATCCGTACGGAATATGTCAGAATTGGAACGGTTTTCTAGTTTTGTACGGTTTTTTACGATTTCTTACGTTTGTTTTTTTCCATATCGGAAAATAACTAATTCAGTAAATTTATATGGAAGTAACATTTTATTTGAATTAAATCTACTACGACAGCTCCCTTGACTATCTGAACTAGTATTAATTATTTATAAATAGTATACATTAGTAGCATCTTTATTCTGAAGTTTTCGAAATTCGGAGTTTTCACGCGTCTATCTCTCTGTAGCTCAAAAAGTTTCCATCCAAGGGTTAGACCTGTTTCACTCAAACTGCATATAGGCATTGAACAATTACATAAAACTCACTTCTTTTAGAGTATTTTTACGATTATTTTGTTTCTTACATATAATACAATTTCGTATTTTTCATGAAAAAATATTTTTTAAGGATCATCAAACATGGCGCGATCTGCGAGAGTTAGAGAATCGAGTGGGCTGCCGCTACCTAACGCATGAAAGTGATGATGCCCGTTGGGAATCGTTTACAACCAACAGCGCTGAAAACGCATGACACAACAGACATGATCTTTCATCGATGGATATTACTAGCGATCTTGAGACAGCACCCCCTCCTCTGCATAAAGGTTGGCTCCGTACAGCCCGTGACACCTTACGACGCTTTATTCGTGCTTGACTAAGCTGATATGTTTAAACATCAGAATTTATCGTTTCCACTTGCCCATTTTAAATGACGACTTAGGGATACTCTTTTTATCCTTCTAAGGATCCCCGGTCGTAGAATTTTACGTTCGTCCTTAAACTTAGTTAGGAATCTGCGGAAAAGAGCTGTTTAAAAAAATAAAAACTTGGTTTTGTTATACTTAAACTGTTGAATTTAGACTCATCATTAGATGGTAAATCCAGGTGTTATTGAACTTACCAAAAAAAGTAAGAAGATTTATTTGCTGTAAAAAAAAGTAAAACAAAAATCAGAAAAAAGATGTTATTTCAAATTGCTCAATATGTAAGAGATTTTCATCATTTCATTAAATTTCGCACCATACAACAGTAGGTGTTTCTAGGAGTTAATATTTATAAATTTGTTGAAAATTTTACATTATCAAAATGTTTATAGACTCTGCCAACTTTTTAACTAAAGCAACTGATCAGTAATATTTATAAATATAGGATTTTACGTACTGGAAAATGCAAAGGGATCTTAATAGGTGCTGAATTTTTAACAAAATTATAAGGATACCTTTTGGCATATTAACTAGGGTACCTACATCCTGTGCCACAGATTGAATATTTATTTTCGATCAATCAGTGCTTAGAATAATCTTTTGAAAAATATGCATTATTAATAAAAGAATACCAAAAGCAAACATAGTACGTATATCTACTACGTATTTTATAATTCGATATTAATACATTTTTATACATTAATGAACTAATTCATAAAGATAACAGGTTCAGCGCTTCGTGACTTATAATAGGAAGCTTGATTTTCTGAAATCAGTTTTAATAGATGGTAAAAATGTATAATTAAATTTATTTAGCTGATACATTTTTTATGTAATAGTCGGAAATATCTTAACATTATATTAAAAAACGTGCATGATACAAATGAGAATATAGTCATGGTTATAAAATAAAAGTAAATATCACGACAGTAGGAATTAAACAAAAACTTATATTTTCAAGATTTAATCTTAGCGTTGAACCTATTACATTTTTATAATCATTTGTTTTTAATAAAATATAAAAAACAAAGTGTGAAGCAGTTACAATATTTAATGAAATTTTTTTGTGAAGCATGTCAGTTATAGCATTATAACACTTTTCAAATTAGGAAAACTTTTAGCTTCTGTAATAATCCAGTATTATAATTATATATGAATTGATTGATTTCATATTATTTGAAATAAAAAATAAAAGCGACCAAAACAAATTTAAATAACATTGAATCGCAAAAGTAGACATTCCATATTTTAAAAGTATTCTAATGTTAAAATAAGGATATTCATTACCTATCGTAAATGCCAGTATAATAAATTAAGTTTTTTGTAATTGCTTCAGTCAAAGTACCAAAATCAAAATACTTAAGATATTAAAATCATTAAAAAATTCATAAAAATTATTCTTTGGAATAGTTATAAAAAAACATTTTTTTACGGATTTTTAAATGTTAACTCAATTTTAAGAACTGTCTTTAAAAGTGTTTAAATTTCGATGATACGTTTACTTTCAAAATTTAATTAATATTTTTCAATTTATTGCAAAAAATATTTTGTTTAGAAACACAGAAGCTAAATTAATATTGACTTTATGTACATAGAATTGTCTAGGACTACAATGTCAAAAAAATTATAGGCAAATGAACAATGAATTTGTATAAGCGTAATGGCTTGCAATAACGTTTTTGCAAGAGAAGGAAATGCGATTCTTAGAAAACGATAATAGCTCTTATTTACAAAAATTTGCTAACTACAGATTGTTTTTATAAACATGGTACTACGAAGACCTAAACTTCGATATTAGGTAATTAGAAAATGTGCATAAAATGGGAAAATAATTATGAACAATAATAGTTTTATTCATTGGTCGCGGATATTGAATAAAATAATGTTTTAATAGTTATAGGTGCATGTATTTCTTTTAGAAGATTTATCAAACAATATTAAAGTGATTGGACGAAATGATATGTAACTTAAAGTAATATACTGTAGAGTAAAATTCATTAATTTAACTAATTTTGAACAAAATCATCGTTGAGTTCGTATATTAAATGAAAATATTGTTAAATGACTGCTTATCATACGTTATATATGTAGGTATATTATTCAATATTTATTCCAGATTAATTTAAGAAGACATTATCAAAATACTTCAACTAAAAATCTTCTTTTAGTACTAAGATTTCGTTTTTTATATCAAATTAGATTTGTTTATATAGAATAGGGTATAGGCTCGAAGTTTAATTCATTTATTAAATTATCCGTTACTAATTTATTTTTTTTATTTAATATTTGTTTCAAATATAACGTCGATACTCTTCATGAATTATAAAATATTATTTGTAACCGCTTTACGTTATTTAATACACACATATATTTATACACATCTATTTATACAAACATTATACACTGATTCATATGCATAATATACACATATGAAATACAATAAATATAATGTTAATATTTGAATTATTTTTTGTTTCTTGTATTAGAAAAAATATTTTGTACAAAAATAAAGCATTTTTACATAATAAATCAGTTTTTGCATGCCCTTATTTTATATGTTAATTATATACTCTTAAATTTATACATTGTTGTTTTATTTTAATTTTTATTTCAAATTTTCGTTGTTAAATATGATAGAATTTTGGTACAAAATACTTTTGCTTATACAGTAATACCAATGCATTTATAAAAAATACGACTCGAAACACTCATATAATTTATTTAGTTTTATTTATTATGTATTTATAATTTTTCTTTACCTATTTAATTTCGTCATTTAGTTAAAATTCAAATCATATATACATATGTATTTAACATACCTTACACTTTACACTATGTTTAAAATTCCTAGTTAATAATTTATAAAGACAAGAATATTATTAATTAATATTTTTAAGACATCTCGTGTTGAATTTTTACAATATATTTTATTAAACATTCTTGTAGCAACTTTAAATATGTAGTAACAATTTTTAAGTTCTATATTGAAGATTATGCCTGTTACTATGTGGACACTGAGTATTAGTTAATTGAAATGACAATTAATATAAATTTTACTGTGTAGATAATAAAAATTTAGGTTTAAAAATATGTAAAGGAACAGCTTGTCGCCGAAGTACATAATTTATCGAAGTGTCAAAACGAAATATTGTGCATCGTACAAAGTTTAAAAATTTACGGAGAATCGATAACAAATGTGGTACAAAGTGACAAAGATTTAGTCTCTACGGAAGATGGCCTAATTAGATAGGAGCGTGATCAATTTTACATAAATCATGTTTTAAAATGTAGAGTAGATCTATAGATATATATAGTATTTGTGAAATGTACAAGATCACCACATTTAAAAAGTTTTTCACTAATCTTCGACATCGAATCAAATTATATTACTACTAGATATAATGTACAACTATAGCAGTATTATCTAAGATTATTCAAAAGGTTATATATATATACAAAAAAATTGTACTTATCTTTCTGTAAGGAAAGGATATTATAATAAACAATTTTTTACTCTCGAATTCCTACATTTTAAAAATATTTTTATATTCTATTTATCTTTATTTTATTTATTTAGTTATTAATTTTTTTGCAAAGTGTTGATATAAATAATTTGTTAATTATCTATATACTAGTCATCTCGAAGCGTGCTTCGCGCGCCACTTTTGTTTTTGTAACCTAGCAACCCATTACTCCCACCAACCAAATCACGAATAAAATAATTTCACAACATCCATCACTTTTTAAAGATAGGAAATAATGTTCAACATAGACGTAAAGGTTATCGGTTTCGATTATATTTATATTTGCAGACATTTTTTTACTCCTATAGAGTTATCTGCCATAGGCAATGTATTCTTATATTTGCAAACTTCGCTAGGTGGCGAGTCTCCTTCTATGTCCTGCCTACCGCTAAACAGGCAAGCTAATGGCTATACGTATATTAAGATGAAGGGCATTTCACCAATCAGCTGAGAAAGTAGACGATCCCTTGATTCCTGTAATTCATAACATCACACATAAAAAATCTATAGGTAATTTCCCAGAAAGAACTTGTGATAGAATAGGTATTACACCATACAAGTGTTATTATCTATTTCGATTTGAAGGCTCACATCAATTTTAGAATGCCAGAACCTAGGATTGTATAAAATTTTCTTCATTATGTTATACAGATCAAAATCCGATTTTTTTTTCACGACTTCCCCTTTATTATTTTTTCATGACTTCCCCTTTATATACGTAACTTTCAATATAAGCATTATGGATATGGATATAGATATGGATATGGAAAATCTATTTTTTTTTCTGGCAGGTCGAAAGTACCAATTTCGCATAAGTGCATAATTCTAAAATATAAAATCTTCTATTATATTAAGCAGATAAAAATCCGACTTTTTTACGACTTGCCCTTTATATAAGTAACTTTCAATAAGTTATTATGGATATAGATATAGATATATGTGTTCTAGAAATGTATATAATATTCGTATAACATTATAAGAATATTACAAAAAACCGGTAGTTTGGTGGGGTGGCGGAACTGCACCTCGGCCGATCACCGAAGTTAAGCAGCGCTGGGCGCGCGGGGTTACTACTTGGATGGGTGACCGCAGTATGCCTATGCAACTTCGGCGATCGTTTAGGTGATCTTTGGCTCCTAGCAAATTATTGGGAAGGTAATGCGAATATGTTTTCGGTGTTTAAGCCTATGGAATGTGACATAAACATCTAAAACATATTCATGTTGCCGGGTGAAGCATGTGATCAACGTAGCACCTCTAACGGTACGCTCGGGGGTTCGTATCACTTCAAAAAAATAGGTATGAGGTTATGTGAGGTATGGACTGAGGTAGAAAGGCTCTTGCTTGGCCACATAGGCTGCAGGGGGATAAACCAAAGTACATATAAGAATATTACATTATTTTAGAATAACTCTTCAAATATTTAAAACAAAGTATATAATATAACAAATAATTGGCTATTCTTTTAGAAAAAAATATGACGAAAATAAATTACTTTTAATTTCACAAATATAATATATATTTTAATATCTTTAATACCTACCATCTCATGATACAATACACCCGAGAACAAGATAAATAAAATTGTGAATAATCGATCATTAAAAACATATATTATACTTTAATTTGTTATTTTCAAAAATATTAAGAATTTAAATTCAACAAAGGTATAAACCGACCGAGCGTTAGCGAGGAAGATACTTCGCTAGTAGTCTAAAACTTGGACAGTCCATATCTCGAGTAAATTGTCACTCGAGCCGAAGGCGCGACGGCAAACATGAGAAGTTTTTTCATCCGTATATTCAAACACCGCTCGCATGTTTGATACAACTCTTCGCTTTTAATAAATACGCGGCGATCGCGGAGCGTTGCGAT
>JAWWEQ010038095.1:0-19438 GCA_035583055.1 Torymus tubicola
AAGTGCCTATTTTATGGCCAAGTCTAAAATAAATTGTCAGTTATTGGGTAAAAAATGTTTTGGATTTCCACCAGGGAGTAAGTACTGATTATTCACTATTATTCTCCTCATTTACTTTTTTACAAATAAACATACGCTGTAACGGCTACTGTGATTTTATGATTCATGTATTATTACAAAGATATAAAATTAAACTGAATTTCTAGTACTACATATAGGTATAAACAGGTATACATTATGCTCTAGTTTATTATTATTAATTTAAATTTTAGGAGAAAATTTCATTTGATATTATACAAATATGATAGTCGCTCGACTCTCTCCCTCTCCTCCTTGAATAATGAAATCATATAACTGCAAACATTCTGAGAAAATGTGTCGTGTAATACATCTAGAACAGAATCTCAGTTAGATACACAGCGACTTTGGCTAAAGAAATACGGCGTGCAGTCAAAATATATTAAAATCCACAAACGAAACAATGAAAGCAACTTGCCAACGAAGAAAATTCTGCCGACTAGACAATGGGCGAGAAGACGAGAAAGATAGAAGGAATGGCGACAAGAAAGTAGGAAAGAGTGAGAGAGAGAGCAAGAGTTGAAAGCACAGCGCGCCGCGCGTAGAGTCACAAAGTCGGTTAAAGAGTGGGGGCATTATAAAGGGGCTAAGCGAGCAGCGGTCGCACACGCGAGTGTGGGACGCTGAGGATATGGAGGGAGAAATTAATTTCCCTCGTCCGCGAGATGTTTTTGCTCACGTTTCACGACTTGACGCCCACTGTAGCCTCGGAACGAAACGACCTGCAACTCCAACGGAAATTAGGGTCACCCGTCACGCCGGATGTAGCTCTCCTCCCCTCCTTCCGTTAAAATTTTAACCCACCCGCTCTGGCCCCGTGCACTTTTATCGCTCCATCCTTTTTCTCCTTCCCGCTCTCATCACTTTCTCTCGTCCGCCTCTTTTTTTTTATTCCCTGTGTCGGTGTTCATTCCACTGCGCTGTCCTCGGCTTTTTTCTCGATTTCATTTATCTCTCGTTCGTTTTTTCTTCCTTCCGCCCTCTATCACTTTCCCTTTTTTCTAAACCCGCTCCATTTTGTCTACCTTCTCTTTTTGCCACGCACATTTGTTTTTCTTTTTATCATACACAATCCCCATGTCCATCCTTTATCACTCACGCACCACGTATTTTTCTTGTCTTATCTTTACTTTTTTTTCTCCTTACTTTCTACATGCGAAGCGCGTATATTTGTTGCGATATTTCGTATTGCCTCGCTCGAATAAATCTGGCTGTGTTCTTTCCGAAAAATAACTCTTGAAAATAATTTTCGCATCGTCCGTAACTGCTAATGAATAGTTCTCATAACGAGTATTTAATTAATTTTAATATTGAGGCGAACCCCGTTGGAAAATTAATCTTTGAATTGAACGCAGAGAGAGAGAGAGAGAGAGAGAGAGAGAGAGAGAGAGAGAGAGAGAGAGAGAGAGCTAAGGAAAAAATTGGGCAAGAAGCGAATCCTCGGAGAGGCATTAAAGTCTTCGCCGCCATGACCACAAGAAAACATCTCGCTACATTGAGCTCGCGTTATCCAAAATTAAAAAGCCATGAGGCAGAAAAGTAATTAATCCGCGGTCGGATGTACAGGAAGCTTTCTGCGATTTTGTTCGGAACGTGAGCAGGCTCCCCGGCGCTCGCTTGTCCCTCGGCTGGGCCTTCCTCTTTCTCCCTCAGCCACTCTCTCATACTCCCCCTCTACTTGGCAGAAGTTGGCGTGCAGGCGCAGATAGATCTTGGCGGCGGCGAAGTTTCGCCGCGTCCTCTAGCGCGGCCACTCTGCAGCGCGAGATATGCGCGCCGCTGCTGCAGGAGTCTCCAGCTGGCCAGCCGCGGTACACGAATCCAGCCCCCTTCGCGCTCACCTCCTGCTCCTCTATCTCCTCCTCCGCACCTTGGCCCTCGCGATCGCAGCGGAGGAAAGTTTTGACTGGTCGATGTCAGCGCAATTAATGGGACCGCGCTGGGCGCGCGCGCGCCGCGGGAGACCGTTTTCCACTCGCGCGACCTTTCCCGTTCCCCGCTTCCTACTTGTCTACATCGCTGCAAGTAATTATAATCGTTGCATGTATAGTCTTTTAGATGTATACCTTTCCCAGTTATTACTTTTTTTAATCAGTTATTTCCGCATCTATATTCTAAATTTTTATCTGAATATTTTCTTTTTTTTCTATTGTACTAATTATCCCAACAATTTTATACATATTCTATAAAACTTAAAGACAAGTTACGTGAGATTGATTTCTCAAGTAGTTTTCATACATCTAGATTTGAAGAAGGCGAGGGTAAGAACTTTTCCTAATTTAATCAACGAAAAGTTTTAATTCACGTGAACAACTCACAAAACCAAGGAACATAAATAATAATAAGTAAAATTATTATTACCTTATGCTTTCATTTATTTTATATTTATAAAATTATTAGCTGATGTAACAAAAACCGGATACAGAAATATTTCTCTTTTTCAATGCAATTTTCGAGCAATAGCTGAAAAAGGAGCAGCCGCACGACTGGCTCCATACATATATGAAGTTTTTGAGAGCTGAAAGGCCAGCGACACGAGTGACGGCTAGTTTCGGAACCGCGCATGGATGCAAAAAGAGTGAAGGAAGTTGCGCTACGTGCTGAAACTCTGCTGGCCTCCTTTTTCGTCCCATCCACCGTCCTGCTAGTCTGGCACGAAAAAAAAAACACGAGCGCGAGAGCGACTGTTATGAGAAAAATTCCTAATTAATTTTGTTGAAGGCATAAGAGGTAGCGACCACGCAATATTCTGTCGTCAAATTCGCAGACGTCTAAGCCAACATGAATATTAATAAATGTGTTTTAATAAGAACTTTAGAAAATTTTATGTCGCTTTTGAGAACGTTTTTTTCCTTCTTGACGGCATGTACATTTTTTACCAACAGTAAAGCTGCTACAAGTAAAAAGAATAAAGTACTTGGAATGTTTTTGTTAATTCCATTCATATATTATAAGTTTTTTGTTTACTCATTGAGGAATTATATTAAAAATCGATTTCATTCACATTGATTTTCTTTATAGGTTATGTCATCTGTTAATATTGTTTCCATTTGAATTTATTGATTGTATTACTGGTGGAAACAGCAAAAGAAAATTCATAATATGACGAGCTGGCGCAGTAATATTAATAATACTTCCAGGATTAAAAATTTCTATCTGAAAAGTGACAATATTGCCTTACGTCTTACGTGATCCAATAGCTTGAGAGATTAGTGGGTGCCCGTAGAAAGGTAGTGTAGCAGCAGCAAAGTAAGAAAAGTCATCGGTGAAGTAGTTGGAGTAGAAATAGAAGCTGCTTTATTAACCTATCCTGTGGAATTTTCTCCGACTTCTGTCGGTCCAGCGCTGCAGCGTTGCTGTAGCCTTTCGAAGCACGTTTCACCTCCGATCCGCCGGGAAATGCTTGCGAGATTCGTTTCCGATAACCTCAAGCTCACCTAAGTATGCGAGGGTATGTCCGAGGCACCCCGCGTACTGTTTTATACGCTCCCGTACTTTCTTTTTCCGTCCATTTTGTTTTCTTTTTCCATCAATATTTCTCACTACTAGAAAAAGATTGGAGTCCAAAACCTGATTATTCGCTGGATTCCAATTGTCTAATAACACCAATAATGACTTATCGATTTATGTTACCAAATGTATATATAGAACAATTATGCATTAATAAAAACTAATATTTTCCTATCTTAGTACTTTTATTAAACAAGATAAATAAAAACGATCAAAATGCACAGCACTCAGTTTGTGAAATGCTTTAATATCAATAATAAATGTGTGTGACGCACAAAGACAAATGGAAAAAGCAAAAATAACTTTAGCTGTTTAAAGAAATTCCGAGAGATTGATGCATGCATTAAAACATTTCACCTGTATTCGACTTTCTTTACACGGCAACATATTTTATTCAAGAAAAAAGTCCGTAAATAGGATATGTAATTCAAGGTCGTACATAACCTTGTTTGGCCCGCCGGGAGTTCTTCAATCACACGGTATTTCTTATTCACATTCCCGATTCGTAAAAAAATAATCATAGTAAAAATACGGCTAGAAGTTTTACTTTTATTGATAATGGACAAGTATTTTTACTAGAAGTTTTACTTTTATTGATAATAGACAAGTATTTTTACTTGACTTCTAATAAACTATATCACTGACAGGGATTTTCCAATTAATCTAGAAATCAAGTAGAGTTAATTGCGCTCCTCGTGAATTCGACTGATTAACATTGAAAATCAAGGCTTTTATCTGTTAGCATAAGTTGCTAGATGATCAGCTGCATTTGAAAATATCCCTAACGTACGCATTTTCTCATAAACTCCGAATAACTCCGAGCGAAATAAAATCCATAAATTATTTACTCCCTCTTTCTCCCGACTTTTTCTCCCCCTCGGCCCTCGCACGCACGTCCGCTTTTCATACTCTCTCTCCCTTTCTCTTACCCTCTGTCCTCTCTAAAATAAATATCGCTATTCCCTCTCCTCCTTTTTGCCGTTTCCCCTGACGCGCGGGCGAAAGAGCGAACGGGTTCGCGCACGCCGGACTTACGCACATATTTTCCCATTACACGAACGGCCGCGGCAAGCAGTGTGTGTGTGTGTGTGTGTGTAAGCGTGTACATGTGCGCACGCCGCAAACTGCAAATATATCCCAGGCTCTGCGCGCCCGCTTTTCTTATTTTTATCCCACTCTCGCTCTCTATCTCGCTCGCTCGCCCGGTAGTTGAGCGCGCACCCCCTCTCACTTTCGCCGCTGCGCAGCTCGCGCTGTATGTACATATATATATATATAACGTGGAGAGGAGAGGAGAGCGTTGGTAGCGGGTGGTGGTGGTGTGCGCGCAGGTGAGCCTGACAGCACCCGCTAGCTTTAAATATACAATGCTCGGCTTTTGCGTCCTTTCACCGTAAGACCTCCACCTCCTCTTCCTCCCCCTCCACCCCGTTGCAATGAAAATGATCAATGGCCTGACTTGCCAGAGCGCGTTCTTTATCTTTCCGAGCTGTTTCTCTATTTTGTGGACGGACAACTTTAAATAGAACTTGATTGACATCTTGCAATGTGGCGCTCTGCTCTGCGATTTTCAATGTAACATTTAGATTACCGTATTTTCGTTTCGTTCTATGTAAAACAGATTTTAACTTTTATTGATTTAAGCTAAATTATTTTCGTCGAAACATTAGTCAACATCGACTAAGGAAATAGTGTTTTTTTTCACTAATTCATTTTTAGAGAGTATTTCCTTTGTTCAGTTGGTACCATATTCTAATACCTCCAACATCTTTCATATAAATATATATATATAGTTTCTTTTACACATTATTACATTAATATTATCACATTGTGTAATATTATATTTTTATTATACGTTAAATATTATACTTTCTTTTATTATTATGTTAACACTCATATGATAGAACACTATAAATTTTTCATGAAATATTTCTGTTTAAATTTAAGAAAAGGTTTCATCAATATTTTTTGTTAAAATATAAACGGCGTTATCTCTTCTCACGTGTACGTCAATTATTTCTCTTTCATACCTTCACTGTATTTTAAGATTAACATATTACTTTAATATTTACAATTGACCAGAGCAACTAGATTTTTAAATACGCATAATTAGCTGGGTTTTGTGCAGGATCCATTTGGTGTATCGTCTGAAAATAAATCAATTATTAGTTTTGAACGATGTCTCTAAAAAGGCCGACTTCTACAAGTCACCCCGGCCTCATTTCCACAAAAATGCACAGAAGAGCCGAATAAATGTAAAAAAGTGGTTGTATAGACTTGTTCAATTGGCCCTCGACGTCTATTAAAAAGGTACGAAGCTCATATCCACAAGAGGCTTCTTAGCCGGGCGCCGTTTACAAAGCCGGGGCGAATCTCTCTATTCCGAGTGAAGCACTCAGCCGAGGCGTAACTGCAATATACATGCAAGGCGTTCCCGGGGCCACAAGGCGGGGGTGCGCCCGTGGCGTTTGCACAGGTAGAGAGAAAGCGGATCGAGCATTGCCTCGGCGTCTTGTGTGCGCGGGCGCCTGGGAGACAGAGGGAGTGAGGGGCTGGGGGACAATAGGAGACCCCTACATTTTTTACGACTTTCCCTCCCTCCCTCTTCCCGCGTAGCAGTAACTAAAGCACATAGCCGCACATAGAGCAAGAGAGAGAGAGCGAAGCACGCTGTCACGGCCTTTATGGCCATCGCGGGGCTCCGCCGCCGCCGCCACCGCCTCCCCTTTCCGTTACACACCTCCCTTTCTCGCCCGCTTCACTCAGGCCCCGTCGCCATAAACGTCCCGCGTTGTTTGGCAAGTAATATTTCATGACGCCGCGGGACGCGGAAAGGCTTTCCGGCCGGGAACTCGCGCCGCGTGGTGGCTCGATACGTGTGTGGATGTAGGCACAGCCAAGGCGAATACGTTGACTTTGCGCGTAAAGAGAAACGCGCTCGCTTGCGCGCACCGTTGCTTAATACATATATAGCATTCGGGAATAGTCATCGCCCGTTTTTAGAAACCACGGCTCACGACCTTTCCTTATCAGCCGTTGTTTGAAATGCCAATGCAAACTGAGTAAAAATATCACATCTCTTTTCTATGTAGCTTGGGGTTTTGTATCAGACTACTAATTTTACATTTTTAAATTATATATGATTTTTACAGTAGTTATTCTATGGATATCTCAGATTTTAACACCACTTAATGTATCATATTTAAATAATAATCAAGGAAGTTAAACACGTAAATTTCAATACAGTAAATCAGAAGGATAAGACTAGAGCATGCATGATTAAAAAAGTGTACAAACCAAAAGGAGAGAAATAGTTGAGAATACAAAAATATTCCATTTACAAATAATTTAAAAAGTCGTTCCAACATGTTTCCGTGAAAAACCCTTTATATATTTTACACGTAATTTGAAACGTAATTAAATCAATTTTATAACTTCAACTTACTATCTTGAGTTTCTAGATCTGAAAACTATAAGGCAAAAGAAATCTGATGAAAAAGAGGTTTAACTCAATTTCTTTTGTAATATAGTTTTCTTTAAGGCAGTGCTGTAAGATCGTAGAAGGTACACCATTTTGTTTGGAAACAAACTTGATCGATTTGCTATCGTTTATGATGACGGCCGATACGACTTACTTTAAACTTTCTTTCACCGGACTGCTCGCTCAGATTTACGAGTATACTTGTATACTGTTATAAATAATGTAACCTTTTTTTATAGAAACACTAAAAACAAATAAATATTATCAAATAAATTAACTTACGTCATATAAATGTAGATTAATTGAAAAATCGAATTTTGTTTGTTCCATTTTGCGTGTACACCTAAAATTTTGAAAACTCAATTTCAGCCTATAATCAAAAGTTGGTTCAGGTCAGCCTTTTTAAGTCTATTATTATAAGCAATCGCTATACGCAATAAAGTTGACGAAAATGAATTTTCTTCTACTCCATAAATTGATTCATCATTAAATAACGCTAGATATAAAAGCGTATAACTGTAGCGTAAGCAATGCAGAAGCCCCTCAATTCTTCAAGCTCTGATTTCTCGCGGTATCGACACCCAGAGATTTCGATCCTTCCAGCCAGATGAAGCTACTTTTCCCGTCCGTGTGGCAGATGAAGAATCAGCAGGCGGAACTGCCTGGATACGCCGATCCGCTGGGATCTCACTTGTTCGTTTCCGCAGCTGCCGCCTGCACTCTACTGTTGCTGTTCTATTTCAGCTTCAGCCTCCTTCCCAGCAGATCCGGAGCTGACGTCTTGACCCTATTACGTAACGCCGGTGCCCCCGACGCGGACCGAGTACGGGTTATTACGGGGTTTCACTTTTGCCATAAGAAGGTCGGGGAGGGGGGAAGGGGGGCGAGAGATATATCTGACGGGTGGTTCGTAGTGGCGACGCGCCCGTTATCGGGACTGCCGTCCGGGAACTTACTCACCCAGTGACATCGGAGCCAACGTCACTCTCGGGCAAAGCTGATAGCGCAGAGCGCGCCGGGTTCACTGGCTTCCTGGGTTATGCCAGCCTGACGATCGATTTTCTGCGATTGAATTTTTTGCCGTCCTTTCGTATTTTCCACCTCGGGAAATTTACGATTTTGATTAGAATCCTCAATGTCGGGATATATACTCTCCTTCTGCGACACTTTTTTATTGGTCTAGGAAAATTTTTCGACTTTAATTAAGAGTCACGCTCATTTTATGTAGAAATACCAATTTCACCCGTGATATTACCAACGCCTTTTCTACATTATTATTAAACTTATCAAATTTTCCCAAATATTAAATTAAAATTTTTTCTTTTCTTATTTTTCTATAATACTTGAATTTCGCTCCAGAAATCAGTTTTATATTTCAATTATATTATATAATACAGTAGTAGTGGTCAATATTGCATCGGCCGTGGGTTTATTTTCAATTAATATCTAGTATATACCGCAGTAGTAGTGGGTCAATATTGTGTCGGATATGGGTTTCACTTTCAATTAATTAATAGTCACCTGTTTAAAGAAGAGTTGGTGGTCATTTAAGCTAGTGAACGCTTATTTTAAACTGATTGATTACAAACTTGGTTGTACCGAAAAAAGTTTGACCGACAAATAGCCTACAAGTTAAGCCGTCAAGTAGAATCGACTATTACTGTCAATAGTAACCGGCAATGTTTGATCGGCCAGGGGACGCATCTGGAAAGGAGACAGTAGGGCCCATTAGTCCCAGCGCCTTGGACGCCAGAAGACGCGCGTAATCCAAAATCCCGCGATTTCGAAGCTTGGAATTATCGAAGCATGTTGCTTAACTATGTATAAGTTGGCGCTTTCGACCCACTTTAACCGTCGGCAGCTGGGTCCATCGCGTTCTCCTCATTCCCGCCTGGCGATCGCGCGCACTCACACGTGCGCGAGACGCGTCTATTCCCTTGCCGAGCAACTTCTCAAAATTTTGCGGCCTGCCGATTAATATTGATGCCGCTACCGCTCCTCTCGGGTTTTACCGATAAATTCTACCGATAAATCAAGCGCTACCCCGATCAACTCGTGGAAAATTCCTGTATCGCGAAACCGGCGAAAGAGGCCACTGTATACGCTATTTTCCCTTTGACTCCTTATAGAGGCAGCTTTTGGTATGTACCGCTGGATGTCGAATATCTATTTCTCGCAGCTGGCTCTCGAGAATCAATTCGCTCCATCAATTGTTGGCTCTGCCACCACCGCCGCCGCCATGGCTGCTCGATGAAATATGGAGGTTCATTTTTTCCCTCTGCTATTTTTCGCCCGAGCCACATCTACGCGTGTACCTACGTGTGTTCCTATAGTTTTTGATTGACGGCCAGGGTAATTGATTTGTATGAAATACCTCGACCAGGTGTTGAATTTAACCTGGCCTGAGAGCCCCCTTTTTGTTGGAATGTTGAAAATGCTCGCTGCCCACCCGGACGGTGCTAGCAATCTAACGGAAGAATATTTCTTTGATAATTGAGTATTTTTCATTATGCGTTACAATCTGGAATACCTAGATCCTTAAAATAACATTCGAGAATCATTGAATAATACATTTCCAGGATTTTTTTTCATAGGATGCCATGCTTTAAAAAATGTTTTCAATTTTTTCCTGGAAAAAAAACAAAAAAGTTTATTCAAAGCAATATGCAGTATTAAACCATAATCGAACGGATGAAATACAGCGTTGTATGCAAATTCAAGCCATTTTTGTCGATAATTCAATAAAAATATGAACAATTGAATAAAAGAGTACCGTAACATATAACAAGCCACTGTGGCAATTTAATGAAAGAGAATCTGCTCGAAAGTACATCATATAGATATATATGTACATGTACTCTGAATCTATAGGCCGACGGTAGGGATGAGAGCAGATAGCAGTCCATTGGTTTCTGGTGCATCGAAACTTTTTGCGATTTCCCACCACGCGCGCCCCGAGAGTATACGTGACCGAACATATGAAATGTTCATTCGTCTCGCGAACGCCCACTCAAACGCAATTCTCTTACTCCGGAAAAGTGGTGCGACGGTAGCGTACCCCTTTTGCCTTTTTTGCGTGTGTGATTTCATGAAGAGCATTGCGCCTTTTTCCGCACAATATTAAATGTAAATGTCTCTCATGTAGGCACATTAAGAAGGGAGACGGGAAAAAAATGATACAGAGATTTTGAAAATTGATTTCTAGTATCTAAAATTCAAGCTCGGAACTCATAATCTATCAAATGAGCCTTTTATCGTGAGATATGTTTTACAGAAGAAAATTCAAATCGCAATTATGCTTTACGTTTGCAGTACTCGTTTTAAGCTCCCGATACACACTCGCTATCTCCTGCAATTTGATTCATCCTGCAAACTCCACAGTTAACCTAGAAAAACGGAATTTATGCTCTTCGTGAATAATTCTAGGCACATTCTTTTTTTTCTACACAATATTTCTACTTCTATTTTATTATCGCAACACCGAATTAGTTCAATATTTACTAGATTGAAAATTAAAATGAGTTTTTCGAAGACTAATTTGAAGAGCAAACTTGTTCTTGAATATTTTAGGTATTGAAATCGTTCAGTTTTTTCCTAAGCTGTTTGTATTTTAGTAAGCTAATCAGTTAATCGAATGTCGTCCATTTCAACGTCATGACTATATATAAGTAAACTCAAAACGAAAATTTCACCGACAAAGAACAAACGACTGACTGAAATTAGTCGATTGCCTCACCATCAAAGCGAGAATAGGCTGTTATATTACAAACCGGATTTATTCTATATTTTGATATCACAGAAATCGGGGAGTGGCAGAAAAACAGATCCATAACTCAAACTAGTTCTTCGTCGCTTTTCGTCAATGAAGACGATCATCTTAGAGAATTACGTTCTAAATACAGATCCAAAAAGAAAACAAATTATAATTATTACTATAATTTAATAAAAAAAAATTATTTAAAACAAATTATAATTTTTATTATTACAATTTTATTGATTTTCTATTGATTTTCAATGAGCAGTAGCTTACAATATTCTTTTAAAAATTACTTTTCTTGATATTTTTCTTCCATTATGTCTATTATATAGACTGCAGATAATATTAAAAATTGACGAGACGTTAGATTTACGTTACTAAGTGCTAATAAATTATTTGCAATCGTATTGCGTGAAATATAATAAATTTGTATTATCCATTTTATTATATGTTGCAAACTCAATAGACGGTCGTATGGGGATTTAAAAAAAATTGAATGGGCGATTTTCGCTGATGTAAAAACAAATCAGATGGATTTAGTACTGTTACGATAAACTTCTCGATATATGCGCATACTATTTGGAACAAAGTCTGAAAAGATAAAATACGACCAAAACCTATCAAAATAGTGGAATGGTATATTTTACGGTAATGAAACGTGAAATAGAAAATGGAGATTTAAAAACGCAATGTGTATATTTTAACTTTTTAATTTTTGATTTTTCAGAGTACAAAGATATTTATAAAAGTAATAAAAAATTGTTATTTTTGATAAAACTTTCATTCTATCTCCTTGCTGATTTCCGTATTTATCTGTGTATTACTGCTTGAAGCAGCTAAACACTATATTCAAATATTGTTTATCTTTATGAAAAGACTTATTTCATTGTATAAATTTCTCGCCAGACTAAATTCGGTTTACGAACAAACTCGCGAGGAAAATGTTGCACAGCGTGCCACGAAATGGGACCGGTATTAGTTTTAGATAGACAAGTAAGAAGATTAACAGGAGAAATAAATAAAGGCAAGAGCCAAAGTCAATTAGAAGTTTAGCTAATCACAAGATAAGACAAACTCGGTCTCTCTCTCTCTCGCTCTCTCTCTCTCACGAGCGAGTGGTGCGCACTGCATCATGATTCATAAGCTACACAAATCCAAGAGCTCCGCCGCCTGGATTACTATTCTCGCGCTTGAGCAAGAGGGTAACGTTATCTAATTTGCATTTTGCATTCCTGCGTGTGACCCGCAGGAGGGAGGAGAGCCGCCTGCTAGTAGCATTCGAACATCCCCCTATTAATGAACGTTTCCTCCCTCCCTTCTGCCCTCCCTCCTCTCTCCTCTCTCCTCTCTCTCTCTCTGTTTCCGTCGCGCCCCCTCCTTTCGCACAGCCACGCGCGCCCTATCTACCGTTATCTCTATACATCACACCTCCTGTTCGCTTTTGCTCGTCCCCTTCGTTCTCGTGCACTCTTGTTCAAGAAAATGAGCTCTTTTCATCTCCCGTTCTCTCTTTTGCTATATACTCACACGCACACTGGTCTATCATTATCGAGATCTCCTTTTTTAGAAAACCGAAAGCTTGATTACGAACATTATATATGATGAAGATTTTGTCTTGAAATATATATTTACATTAATAATTCATGTTGTGATTTACTTATAAATGTATATAATTTTATACAGGTGATAATTTATCTAATGTTTTTTTGCAATCTAATAA
This sequence comes from Torymus tubicola, assembly GCA_035583055.1. NCBI lineage: Eukaryota > Metazoa > Arthropoda > Insecta > Hymenoptera > Torymidae > Torymus > Torymus tubicola. The sequence goes on from JAWWEQ010038095.1 coordinate 12,547, forward strand.
GAAAGAGAACAATAAATTTTACGATTAAAAGTACGATTACACAACGTTCGATTTATGAGGTATTAATGTTAATACGTATATAATCATTGATAAGAGAAGAAAAATTAGCAGTTTCTATTATTAGCAATCAACAATTAGATATCGCGGTAAATGAGAATATAATTTATTATTGTGATAGTTAAGTAAAGTTAAAATAAAGTTAAAATAAATGTTGTAGGTCAAATTGTTTGCAATATCCTGACAATAGGAGCTCTATACCTGACGTGTATCCGAAGTTATAACTAGAATTGTTGGCTTTGTCAAGTTTTAAACCAAAATCATTATTTAATATTGTCCTCGATAAAATTAAAATCAAAGGTTGATGTCCGGAAACTTTGAGTAACGTTTGGACAGCATATTACTAAAACTTTTAACAATCATTATCGGAATCTTAATTAAATTATTTATTATATATATATATATATATAACTTTGTAGTGATAAAGAACATAAATTAAAAAGTAATCCAGGGAATAAAAGTAAAAATATCGATACGATTTTGAAGATTTGGGCATGTAAATATAAATCACAATAGCGATCGAAAATTAAGGTATTGACATAGGAAAACTAACAAGGTTCGTGGCTTTCCTACGCTAACATATGCTGACTACGGCTTCTAACTTAATGAAAAAAAATATTTATTTTATTTTTAACGAATACTAAGAATTAGTCGTCACGATTTTTCCCAGTAACTCTCGAGCATCTGTGTATTCTGCGAATTTCGCGCGATCAACGAGCTACACACTCGGATTTTTTAGAGGAAGCAACCATGCTGGCTAGGTTTGGTTGATGCTCGCTTTTACCTCACTGAAGTGTTCTCTTGAGCTGATCTGGACTACCATGTGGACTTTCGCGGAAAGAACCTCACCGACTTTTGATGCAGAAACTCCGTGACTCTTAGCTCAGAAAGTCTCTTGTTTCCTCGCCTAATGCGGACTTACGTCTTCCAATCCATGAAGGGGAGACTACTAAAACTTTCGGAGTCAATTTGAAAAATGCGCAAAACTCTGTGTAAGAGAATCTTAAACGCAAATCAATAATAATCGTTAGTCTTTCTTTGCAAGAAGAAAAATTTTAAGAATTTTAAAAAACTTTTTAGGTTTACTGTAGAAAATACCGATATTTTCGTGAACATTACTATAACTTATAGTAAGAATCGCTATTTATAATTTTTATTACATAAATTGTAGTAATTTCCATTTCTACTCCACAACTGCTATAAACATAAGATCTTTTTTATTCATTATTTTTCTGTCTGCCGATATACAGTGGATTTTTAATCTTAGAAATCTTTTGGATAAATATTGAAGAAGTAATTAGAGTTAATAAAATTATTGAGTAAAAATATTTGAATTATCAGTAGATTTCGAAAGAAAATAATAATTTTGCTAGCAAGAGTAGTGGAACAAGCAGTTTTCTCTCATACATGAAAGGGATCATTAATTGTCTGAGCGTAGATAAAAGTGTAATTCTGATGTTCCATTGAGAGTATGGCAAACGCAGACAGACAATTAATTCAGTAGATTTCCGTGCAATTGCCCGGAGGATTCGACCGTATCTCCGCGGCGCCTCCCCATCATTTCTAATACTCTTTCCTCCAGCCACCCTCTAATACCATCCCATTTCGCGTTTCCAACCATTAGAGCTCCATTCCATTCTATCGCCAGCGAACAGAAACGCTCGCGCGCACGTAGTACAGGCGCGTACACGGAGATGCAAGGTGTGCATGTAGCCTATACATATATACACGCTCTCTATCTCGCTCGCTCTCTCCTCGCCGACGGCTAAATTAGCCGATTGTTCGTACAATATCGTGTACTTAGCGGTGCGACTCGCGGCCGGCGTCCACACGTACGCACACGCAGACACACATACTCTCTCTCTCTCTCTCTCTCTCTCCCTGGCTACATATGTAATACACAAGGTACACGCGCGCACACGGCCGCGTATTAGGTCAGGATCGAACGCACCAGTGCACGGCAATCGGGCGCGTGGAATCGTCCCCCGCAAATCCGCACGCCTCCTCACCTCCGCGCATAAGCTATAGTCGGAGTGAGAGCGCGGCGTTGCCGTGTCGGCGCATATAATTTAAGCCCGCATATCAATCGCCCGAGGCCTTAGCGATCGAAGGGGTCGGCGGCGACGTTAAGGAGGAAGCCGAGACGACGTCGAGGAATGATTTCCCGATGGACGCCCGGATACGGGAGCGCAACCGGCCAGCCGCTCGTATACTATATGCTCGTGGCCGCGGACGCCTTGGCTTGGCGAGAATACATACATTGATTTGAGTGGCTCGCCAGCCAGTCCCCGCCGAATATCAACCGATCGCGCCTGCACAACACTGTTCTCTCTCTCTCTCTCTCTCTCTCTCTCTCTCTCTCCCTCTCCCTCGCTCGCTCTGTGGCCCGCTTGTGTGTATATACGCGCACGCACACAACGGCCCCCACGCTCTATTCGACTGTGCGCCCTTCCTGATATATATTGAAGCGTCATACGTGATAAATGAGCCCGCTTTGTTGTACCGTTCCGCTTCATCTAATCGTTTTACAATTTTTCTACCCTCTCTCATTTCCCGGCTTATCGACTATCTGCTTTTTCTCTCCGAATCCTTTTCAGACCCCATTCGACAATGCCAATTATTTTACGATATTTCTAAAAAGAAAAATACATCCGATGATATGTACTTGCGAAAAGAGGTTTGTTAGGATGACCGCAAAATATACTTGTGTACTTGATGTTGGTAGTGGAATGAATCTTTTTTCCTATACTGGTTATCGGCGTTGATTCTTCATTATCTATCTTATTCGGACAATTTACAAATAAGACATTTGTGATTATGAAGAATATGTTCTAATTAATTTTTTAACAAAATATTTAACGAAAATTTAACATAAAAAGCCGAAAGGCTGGTTGTTACTCAAAATATAGTCTATAACTTTTAAATTCACACACATTATTTTATAGGCGTTCATTTTAATATTTTCGTTTTAAATGAACCAGTGAAGCATTGATGCATATATAATTCAATTATTTTTTTTAGAATGCGAAATATTCCAATTTCGAAAATACATTAATTTATTATAATATTCCTTTGAAATCAGTTGCCAAAAATTTCACGAATAAATGTTTTCGATATACGGTTATTTTATCAAGTGGAACAAACGTTGTGGCTAAGTATTACAATCACGTTGGAATGGCTGAAAATCGGAATTGATAATATTCGATATTTAATTAGGTCGCAGATATGCTGTCCTTAATTTCTGTTAAAATCGATATTGCTTTGCTGCTCTTAAATGTTTATTAGTTAATCAAATGGTCATATAATACTAAAACTCAAATTGTTATATTATCTTTAACACGAATAATTATATTCTTTAAATTTTAAAGCAAACAAAATACTTATTGCAATATGAACTATAAAATACATAGCGTCATGATAACGACCAAGTGAAATTATAAATAAGATGAACATAGGCTTTAAGAGAGTAGTTTAAGTGTAATTATAAAGGTGATGATTGAACACATGCAGGACAGGTTATTGAAATTATAATTAGTGGGCTATGGTTAGGGATCAAAGTGCCAATTTAAATTGTGATAAATCCTGAACGTTAGATAAACTAATAGACAAGATATTTGATACTCTCTTTCAACGATTAATCTGGAAATACAATCGAAAATTTGAATATGCAGTGTTATGAAAATTTAAAAGATTCTCGAAACTAGTTAGAACGTAGCGTCAGCTTATTTTTATTATTAAATAAATCAAAATTATACATACTTCCGTGTCAATTCTATCCGTACATTGTGCAGTAGAAAAAATCTTTTTGGAATGCTAAAATTTTAAATGACTTATTACATATAGTAATAGATCTTGACGCATACTTTAAAAAGCGTAGCGCGTCTGAATTATCTAACCAGCTGACATAATATTGGCTCATCAGCGCTGAACAGGCAAACTAAAGCAAAACAGCAACGGTGGCGTCGGCTGCTGCAATTGCAGTAGCATTGCAACCTGCTTCTCGAATATATTGGCTGAGAGACACGATCAAGTTATCGGGAGGCCAAGCCGCGCGGCTTCCCCCCCCCCGGCGTCGCTGCGAGCGCCATATTGGAAACAGAGAAATTTAATGAAGCTGACTGGTAAATTGCTAGTGGCGCGACCGAGACCGAAAGTTTACGCCCAGGGCACTACTAGTCGTCAATGGGTTAACGTCGTTAACAACGACGGTGCCGGCGATTGCGAGCAAAGTAGTGTGCGCGTATATACGCGTTGCCCGATCACTTCTAGTCATCCGGATTTCCGCAAACGATACACCTGCGAACGGACGACAAACTCTCTGTGCACCATCCACGAGAGTTGCTTATTCATTGCACACTGTGCGACTGCACGGCTTAATAAAACTTTTCCATGCGTATACAATTCACTAATTGCTTTAAATTTCATTTCAAAATACCATCCTGATAGAAATATTAACCATAAATTACCTGTTTCTCACTTTATTTTATGATTAAGAACGGTATTCTGCTTTTATTTCGTAATTATGACCAATTTAAAGTAAATGGTCGCATTAATATTTAATACTTATTGATATATAGTGCCATTGTTACATATTGAATTAAAAATGCTTTTATTCGATTAACACATTATTGACTATAAAATATTGTTAATTTTTTACGAGGATACGCAAACTAATTTGAAATATTATTCTTTAATCAGATTTTAATTACACTTGCATTGTATACATTTTATTAAATATGACAGAGAACTTGTGAATCTTTACATGATGATTTTTGTTAGCAATTTATTAAAATAGACCATTTTTTAATCTGAATACAAAACGCAATCGTCCCTTAGACGCTTACGGAGGTATATTCGCTTTTTATTGGGAAGGCATTATGCAAAGAGTGAAAAATTCGCCGATTTCGCAATATCCACAACCAAGCACGAACAGAACGGTAAGTGAAAGAGATGAAAAAGGTAAATAAGAGACGAATAAGCGACTGGTTCGCGCGGTTCGCGCACTTTCAGGAGTGAATCACTTGAAAGTGGCAAGCGCGAAAGTTTAATCGACACTCGAAGCGCCCGAGGCCCCAATCGTTTGCTCTCTCTTTCTCTCTCTCTCTCTCTCTCACTCTCTCTATCTCCTTCTCACTCTTTTTCGTTCTCTCTATCCCTCCCTAGTAATCCATTTTATTAGAACGATCGTCCACGCACATCCTCTTCGTCGACCGCTCATGTCGCGTGACGCTGCTGGCTGCATCTACCGTAATTGATTGTTTCACGAGCCTCGCGCGCTCGTTCGCATAATTTTCATGAATTGTCCGAGTTCGAATCACGCTCTCGCGCAACTTGTCGTAAAATTGAGGAAAAACTGAAGAAAACGAGAAAAAAGTCGAACAAGGAGAGAGAGAGAGAGAGAGAGAGAGAGAGAGAGAGAAGGTCGAGGGAAAAAGTTCTCGGCTGCTGGTGGACAGTGCGACAGCAGGAAGTGGAAGATCGATGAGCCGTCGTTCGTCAAGTTGCGGGACAATCGCCGCACGCGACTGATCCCATTATCGAGGATAAATTCCGAGAGACAGGCAAACGCGAAAGCGAGAGAGCGAGAAGTTCGGCTGCGGACTCCGGGAGAGGGGCAGACAACGTTACGCTCCGCTGGACCGCCCGATAGATATTTACGCGTCCGGGGGGGAGTAAAATCCCGGAGAATGATGGACAGATAGACGAGCACCAAGAGCACACAGCCAATGGACAGAGAGGGAGAGCTAGAGAGATCGTAAATTCCGAATTCATGACTGCGAAAGTGATCGCACACGCGCAAGAGGAAATAACATTATGTAATCTTTGTCCGATTCACCTATTTCCATTATTAATCTTATTTTCTTCCTGTGCCTATTAAATGTAATTAACTATTATTGTCTGCAATTACAATTCAAGATTTTCGTACTACCTTAAGGTAGTGCTGCTATATTTTAGCAAAGAGACGTTTTAATAAAACTACATAGTAGTCCCCAGCTAATTGAATCGTGTCACGTATCTTATATCAGGTGACTTGTATTACACTACAGAACTACAAGTGCAACTGTTCAGTTACGAACGTATATTTTCAGCAACTTGAAGTTATTAAAGCATTACAGGCACTGCTTTTCAAGAATCTTTGTACTTTTCGCTAGTATTATTTCTAGCTCAATCATTTTTTAAGTATATACTCAGAAAAATGATAGTCCTGTTTGAAAGAACCTGGAGAAACTGTTATCAGTATGCATGAATTATTGTCGCCAGAGTATATTTCTCATCTAAACGCTATTTTTAGCGAAAAATTCTCCTGACACAGGGTCTTCTTAATGCAGGAGAATTATTTTCTATATATCAATAACTTCATTAAAAGTAACGAGAACCCTTACTTGGATGTCATTAAAATTTTGAACTAGAATACATAATTAAAATTCATGAACTAAAAAAAACATACTGCAAAGTATTAAAATGTAATGTAATATTTAACTTTGAAAAACAAAAATATGCTGAAATTAAGCCAAACATTTTTCGCTTAAAAATATGTTAAAAGACGAAGAAAATAAAATGTTTACTGGGAAAATAAATGCACCCAAGTTAAAATGTTAAAAAAAAAAGAAAAAATGTTCGAAAATGTAACATTCTTTTTCGTATAAAACTATAAAAAAATTTTTCTGACAGAAAAGCTGACTTGAAAGACATCAAATATTTTACGAAATAAAATTTATATAATGATATTAAAAAGTTTTTAATTACTTTAATGTACCTACCCTGGTGGAAATCCAAAACATTTTTTACCCAATAACTGACTATTTATTTTAGACTTGGCCATAAAATAGGAACT
>JAWWEQ010038126.1:0-19419 GCA_035583055.1 Torymus tubicola
CTCTCCCTCTCCCTCTCCCTCTCTCTCTCTCTCTCTCTCTCTCTCTCTCCACTACACTCTCCTCGGCCGCTTTCGGGAAGTGGCAACCGCTCTCCCGTTCGAACGCGTTCGAACTTGCGCGCGAAAACCCGCCACAACGGCCTTACGAATTCCACGAATGGATTGATACCCGTAAACAATTCCTGCTCACACTCTCCACACACAATAATATTCCGTCTGGAGCCCGATTCCACGAATTGATTGATACCCGTGAACAATTCCTGCTCACGCTCTCCACAAACGATAATATTCCGTCTGGAACCCGATTCCGCGAATCATACAAACTGTGCGCGACTGCGCGAGCTTAGCTTTATCTCGCGCAACGAGAAGATTCTCGCCGCTTTACGATGCCCTCGTTTCCACTCTTTCCGGCGAAATACGCGTTGTCGCCACTTTTGTACGCGCACTTACTCTCCACGATACCGCGCCCGCCGTTAAATCAATTTCCACCCACCTTTCGTAGTCTCGACGACGAAGATCGGTGAACAGGAAGAATATGTGCAGCTGCTTCTCTTCCTCTGGCTGTTCCTTGACTCTTTCTCTCTCGTCTTCGGTCTGGCACCACGTCTTTTGGCAGTCGCTTCCGGGTTCGCCTCACTCTCGTCCTCGCCTCGCCCATCTGATGCTCGTTACACGATCCGCACTATGACCTGGTCTTCCACAATTCACCTTCTCTACCACTCATACACACACGAAACACACGAGAATAGTCCACACCTATTGTCCCTTGTCGCAGTGCACTGCCGATTCTCCCGCGCGCGCACCGGCCGTTTGCAACTCGACCCACGCTTCGAGCATATGCTAACTGGAGGTAGCATGTCGCGGCAAAAAGCGTGACCGAGTAAGAGAGAGAGACAGAAAGTATCGAGGTATATGCTTTCTCACTCTATCATGCACGGGAGATTGGTCGAACTTCTAGTTTCGAGCTTCTAGTTTCGACCAATCCCGTGCGTGCTAGAGTGAGAAAGCATATACCCCGATACTTTCTGTCTCTCTCTCTGACTCGGTCAAGCTTTTTGCCACGACATGCTACCTCCAGTTAGTATATGCTCGAAGGGCCCACGTGACTGCTGAACGGGCGGCCAGCCGTGCGGTGCTGCCATCCCCTCCGGCGGCCTACTCGGCGCAGCGGGCACGCAATTCAAATCGCGCATAACCTATCAAGCATTTTCTCCCCCCCCCCCCCTCCGCCCCTCTTTCTCGCTCTCGCTCTCGCTCGCTCTACACCCTTTTACACCCTTTTCCACATTTGTCACATAAGACATGGTGCGGGTAGAAACCATGAAACATAATAAACACACGCCCGTGCGTTAGTTAAGCTGCTCGGGAAGGAAAACCCGCCTTCGCAGCTGCTGCGCTTCTCGGGGAGAGACGAGGGAGAAATATCACGTAACACAGTTTAGTAATAAATTTTCTTGACTATGAAATTACTTTTGATATGCGATATTATAATGTTTTGATATTCATAAACAGCAACAGTATCGCGATTTAGATTATCAGAAATTCTAGCAGTGCTTATATGTTGAAGGTCTTGATTTTCTTTGTAATAGACCACTGTTGTAAGAACTTTTGCTTGATTATTGATCCAGTGGAACAATTGTGTTGAATTTTGCACAATAAACGCATAGTTTTCTGCAAAATCACAACAAACAAGGAATTCTTGGCGGTTTTTTTCAAATCGCTTATTACGAAAAGACATTGCTTCCTCGCAAAGAAGACATGAGTTTTAAATTTTTTTAATTTTTCTCCCAGTATGTCCATGAATTCATAAACACTTACAGTCGTAGATGCTATTGTGCAACGATCGGTTTGAAGCAATGACTCATACTGTATTTGAAAAATATCTTTTTACTCAAAACATTCAAGCAAATGTTTCCGTAATGTAGACATATTGAGGCAATCTAAACCGTCACCTAAGTACCATTCCGAACTTGCATTACTACATACGATTGTTTGGACGCAATCGTGGTAGTTTTTAAGAGATAGTCGAATACCTTGAGTTAAACTCTGTAAATTAATAGCATTTAAGATCAGCATGAAGTTTTCGTGGTGTAGACATACGCATACATTATGTGTAGCACTGCTTCCCGCTAGGACACAATGCAGCGGTCTCAACTGAGTAAATTTAGTGAAGTCAATATTAACCGATTCATGCTCTTTTTTAAATAAACAAAACAATAAATTTCACGTAAATTACCAAGTAATAATACCAGACTAATATCGTCTCTCTCGTAAAAAGTTTTAACCGAATCTACAGTTCCAACTGGAAATATTTTGCCCTTTTTCTTTTCAGGTTTTGAAAAAATTCTGCTTTCAGTTACTAACTTTTTCGCTTCTCGAACTTCACACTCAGTACAACCGAACTCTCTGATTAAGTCTCTACGAGACCAAAAATTAGGAGCAAGAGTAGGTAGCTGAATTTTATCTTCCTTACTCGTTGTTCCTGAATTTTTTTTTTTAAATTGGTTGAGAGCTGTCACGCCTGCTTTATGATATTCATCAGTACATTTAATTTTAGCTTTTTGGCATCGCATGAAGGTACATCTGATTTATGTTTATAAAGTTGACATTGACAGTTGGAACAAATATTCGCGTTTTCTGGTACGAGGAGATGCGCACTCTTAAATATTGAAGGAAAATTCGATAAATTTATGCACTCAGGACGATTACTTTTATTGCAACGAAGCAGCCGTGCTTCATTTCATTCCCATTGAATCGGAATTGATCCACATTTACCCTTTAACATAATTGGCGCTGCGGACAGGATACTGCACGATAAATCCGTTCAACGTACGGAGCACTTCAAAAGTCGCAAGTTCATTAACAGTGACCCGCTGTAGCACAAATTCCATTTAGGCCTGTATCGACTAGTTTTTGAAACAACAATCTTGAAAACAACAATTTTGGAACCAACACTCTAAACCACAAAGTGTAAAATCTGACGTTAAAAAGTGTAAAAATCGAATTTACACTTTACAAAAGTGTAATTTGAGAAGTTAACACTTTCTAGAAAGTGTGAATTCTTTATTTACACTTTTGCAAAGTGTAAAATCTCTTCTTTACACTTCCGTAAAGTGTAATTTTGAATTTTACACTTTTTAACGTCAGATTTTACACTTTGTGGTTTAGAGTGAACAATTTAGGAAACAGAAATTTTGGAAACAATAATTTTGGCAACAGTTTTAGACAAAATAATAGCAATAATAATCGAGAAACACGTCAAAATTACCAACCAACGCCTATGTCTATAAGTACACGAAAAATAATGTGCAAAATAACTCTGAGCTTAGAACCAACAACGTTTTCAGAAGTACAGGACTTCCAAACTTTGTCTCAGAAGAACTTCATCACCAAGAAATTCAACAAAATTTCGTAGAACAAAAATGCGAATGTCAAGACGAACAACCTCATAATATAATAGATAGAACAACTGAGATTAATAATACTGAAAATTTTCAGTTGGACCCCAATTCACCGGAAGAGAAATAATAAATCTTAATAACATCGGAAATATAATCACGCATATAATCACGCTCAACCCGCCGTTGAAAATTTTAATAGACTCTGGAGCATCTTCTTCAATTATCAATCTAAGCGTAGCATAAAAACTGTTTCAAAATCACATTTTTCACACAATTTCGAAATCTCATCTCTACACGAAGTCACTAAAGGAACGCACGCGTTGGATTTTTCCATTCCACAAGAATTAGTCGATGAAACGCCAATAACATTTCTACTCGCAGCTTGATATTCGACTTATGATTGCTTGATTGGCCATCAGGATCTTGGAAATTTGGAAGCGAATATCAATTATAAAAATCAAACAATCAGCACAAGTAAGTTCGACATTAATTACTTAAAAAATATCCCAGATAAGAGCAAAGGCGTGAAGATGAATCATCACCAGGAGTCAGGTACTCGGATAAGAATCTGCCATATAAATAGCGAGGAAAGGGATAAAATTACACTACTATGCCACAAGTACAGTGACTGCTTTTACAACGAAGAAGAAAAACTATCAACTACGACAGCAGTTAGCCAAACAAAAGACGAAGATCCCATTTACGTCAAAAATTTCCGATATCCTTATGATTTGAAAGAAGAAATTCAAAATCAAGTTAAAAGACTACACTATAAGTAAACTTCCATATATATATATATAGATATACAATGTGTACATGTGGAAACTCAAAATGTAATGACATGAAACGCATCGTATATATACACGCAAATATCGCTTTTTTAAAAAATGTTTTGATTTTGGGTTGATGGGAACAAAGTATTCGTGTTCAGCAGGTGAAAGTACATCGGAAAACTGTCATTTTTTCGAAAATATGCATGTTCAAGCAAGTTTTTTGAGGTTATGATATCAAAGTTTCATAAGGGGTTTCGTTTTCCCAGATTGTAAATATTCTCACGTTTATTTAAAAAAAAAAAATTATAAAGATATCTTTATCCAACCCCAGACTATATGATTTTGTCACAAAAAATCCATTGGTTCCCAGTGTGCGCGGCCCGTATAAAAGTGTGAATCGCGCATAATTTGTTGTTGAATGAATGGTTTGATTGTAGATCAATATTGCTGTAGTTGTATGGTTTTTCGTAGTCTCTCGCGTTTAACTATAGCATAATAGTAAGAAAGTATTATCAAGTCAAAACAACAAAAGATAAATGATAAATTCAATATTCAATAAAAATAAACAGAAATAACGCGGAAGCACATTTACTTAAATTTCTCAATCAAAATGTAAAACCGAATAAACAGTATGAAATTTATTTTAAAACCGAGAACTAGAAATTATTGCCTATAAAATAGTGAAGGAACACTTTATCGAAAAACTAAAATGAGTCAAAACAAATACCTTCACTACTGTAACCAACTGAATTAATTTCTTAAAAGTGTTAGAAAGTTACCATAATAAGACTCATAATGGAATCCGAGAAACAGCAGCACATTTCAAATCGAAATTACATACGCCCAATATGGAGAGAATGATCCAAAACTACATCAATCAGTGTGAAATTTGCCTAGAGCATAAATATGAAAGAAGACCTTACATCACAGAGACGTACGGACCTATAATAGCGAATAGGCCCCTCCAGTCTAGATATATTCCATTATAGCAGGGAAAAGTTTCTTACGGTCATCGACATATTCTCGAAATACGATCAGGCGTACCATCTACCCGACGGCAATGCAATAACACTAATAAGTAAATTAAGACATTTTGTTTCTCATCACAACTTTTCGGATAAAATCACTACGGACAGTGGAAGCGAGTTTAACTCTACAGTATTCAAGGAATTTTGCAGATTGCATAAAGTCGAGTATCATTAAACCACCATCAACCGAAACACCTTCAACTTAAAAAATTAGGCATACTATTCGATTAAAACCCTCGCCATTCACACTTTTATACGGGCCGCGCACATTGTCGATATACTTTCACCTGCTGAACACGAATATTTTGTTCCCATCAACCCAAAATCAAAATATTTTTTAAAAAGGCGATATTGGCGTGTATATGTATGATGCGTTTCATGTCAAATGCCCCAACGCAGCGCGCGAGCCTCAAATCATGCTATTTTTAACTCGTGTTTACGATATTAAAATGTACTTAAAAAATTGAATGATAAGTTTATCCAACGTATTTCTTCCTCAGCTTTCCAAGTGTGTAGGCAATTTTTTCAAAAATTTTCATTTTCACCTTCAGAAAGTACAAACGTCTCAAAAGGCGCAGCGTTATTTCTGCGCGAAACTGACTTCCGTGCCGTCCGGCGCGCTATAATCGTGTTGCGCCTACTCTTTCGCGTTCTATTTCTCGAAGAAAACATCCTGAGCAAATTATGAAAAAAGTCATTTCCAATGTAAAAAATGCTCAGCTTTCGATCTAGAGGGTAAAAAAATATTAAAAATATACTTTTTGAGATATAAGACGTTTTGTACTTTTTGAAGGTGAAAATGAAAATTTTTTGGGAAACTGCCTACTCCATTGCAAAGCAATTTTAATAATCACTTCTTGGCTATTAAATTTTGTCTACTTCCTGAAACATATAAATACTTATTCTTAGTTAATATTTAGTCATATAAAATATATGACTTATCAGTGTACTGTATCAGCACCTACGGACTTAAGCGGCCAGGCAATACAGGCAGTAGTAAGTAATTAAACTTTATCTTAAATACATCAGTGAAACTGGGAAAAGACTGGTTGAGCAGGTACAAATATCTGTAAAAAATAATCAATTTAAATCAGTTTTCACAATAAAATATGTAGCTGTTATTAAAATATTCAAAAGATCACAAGAAACATACATACTAAAGGAAAATAGTTATTTAAAACCTATTCCAATATTATAAAAGCAAATTATATAAAGAAAAATAAAAAATCTTTAGTGTATTGAATATATGAAGAAAAGTTTTAGTTACTATAAGAGAAATTTAATGCTGATTATAGAAGAATGCTTGACTGATTGTGAGAAAAATATAATAAATATGCAACTTACTACATGAGAGGTATAGCTGCAGCTATTAATACTTTGGATGATTTTATCATATTTCATGATAATTAGTCTGTATAAGTAACTAGCTGGATGTAGCCTCTTTTAATAGCTATCGGGATTTAACAATAATTACTGTTGAAAAAGAAATTTTCACAAAGTATCTATGCCATTTAGAAATTTAATTTTTATTCAAATAATTTATACTTATCTAATATCCAATTGGTTGAAATTTTCGGCGAAGACAAGGTATAACTTTACTTGAGTCAATGTCTAATGTCTATCCCAATGAGACTAATCTCAAACAAATCCAAAATAAAAACATGTGGACGCACAGAGCAGCCGATACTGACAGCAGACACTGTGAGACAGCGATCATGGCGCATGGCAATGTTTCGTGACGCCTTGCAGCGGTGTCTTTCACACTTTTTACCCGCTGAGCTCGCAATTAGAGTTCGCGAATCGTATTTAAAATTTTTATACGCGTTTAGATTATCTATGTATGCATAAAATATATAAACATTAAATTAATTAAAATATTTTTTCAGTTTAATGTGTAGCCGAAACGCTTTTTTCGTAATATTTTTGTATTGAAAAATTAATTAAATTATTTTTATAAATTTTAAATTAACATTTTAAAATATTACGTTTTTTTTCTTTAACCGTAAAATTGGTTGTAAGAAATTGGTTCTTGATGTGGCTTACGTTTACGTGATAAGACCCAAATCGGTAGAAATTGGCGGCACGTTCCTATAGAAGTTTATTGATATTTTTGCTTATATCTTCGGGAATTTTTCAATTATGTCATTCAAACTTTTTTACAGGTTTAGAACAATACATAGAATCAGAAAATAAAAAAAATATTGATTTTTTTCCAAATTTATAGGTGTAAGACTGCCTTAAAAAGAGATTTTTTTACAAGCTTTTTTCAAAACTTATCTAGAATCGTCTAGATCTTAAGTTTTTTAATGTTTAAGTCTCATACTTTAAGTCTTTTATATTTCTACTTTTCAAAATATTTCTCAAAAACGTATTCCAAAAACTCAGATTAGCGAAATTAGTGTAACAGTTGAGTCAAATCAACGATATTTAGATGACCCTTTTCTAGTAAGAAAGTTAAAAGTTAAGTAAGACCGTAGTAGTTAAAAAAGAAACTATCAAGAAACTTTGAAATACAGGATTCTGAGAAAATTAACGATAGTACACAATCCTGGCACTCATGGTGAAATTTTTTTAATAAAAAAATAACACCTAACTAATTGATAACATGCTCATAGTAGTCGTTTGATTTGAGATAGACTCGACCTTGTAATATAAGTTCTGTAATGTAATGGTGATTATCATGAATGGTTTTATTTTAATATTACAGCTATTGTTGACGTAGGTTCAGCTTCGTTTAAATACGATATGCGTAGATTAACGGAAATTCTTGCATTTCCAAAAGCTTGGTACCGACGTAGCATTGTCCGACGCTTATTTTTGGGAGATCTTAGTTCAGGAATGGCTTATTCTGATGGTGACAGTATCTCTTGCAATCAAGAGGAATCAGTTATGGGGAGTTCGTTAATAAAACACCACGATCGTTATAGCGGTGATAGTCTAGCCAAAAGCATGCCTGAGCGGAGTCCTACTTTGAATCGAGATAAGTTGAAACTGAGCTTTGAAGCTGATGTTCCAAAGCAAATACGTCTTAAAGGTATTTTATAATTTTATTAAGGAAAAAATGGTTCGTATGTCTTTTTATTATAGACTGATATAAAAAGTGAGCTTCCACCAACTAAGTTGTAATCAAATTTTAAAATAAGGATAAAATAGAAAAAGTTATAGAATTTATTCGAAAAAATTACTAATTTTAAGAAAATAGTGTCCCTTATCCCGAATCGACTGCTGAGCTCCTTAGTGTGAATATCAGTGTTTAGGATAAAATCGGCTATATTGTCACTGATGAATCGAGAAGTCTATTTAGGGCAAAATACACGATTTTCTTAATATCAATAATTTTTTTGAATAATTTCAATCACAAAGTGGTTTGTGGTTCCTTGCATTTTTATGCTATATTTTTATATGTTTAGTAAAAATCCGTCAAAATCTATATTCTGTGCAATATAAAATAATTTAAACTTATTAAATTAAATAAATTGTTTTATAAATGCAGATATCGGCAAAGGTTGGAGTCTCACTGCTGATAAACAAGTGGATGTGAAATTACGAGAATCTGCTTGGGAAACATTAGTGCTTTTTGCAATCAATTTTACTCGCCTAAATGTTCATATGAATATGGGAAATGTTATGGGTAACGTTTCTTGGATGACTAAAGATTTTCGATCAGATGGTAGATTATCTATTGGTAGTAGTGGCTATAAAAATTTATACATAGGTATTGGCTTAGGAGGTTCAAGTTTAGATGCTAAAGGTGGCATTGTTGGTGGTATCATTGAGCTTAGTAAAATTGACACTTATAGTAAGAAAATCATATATAACTGAATATATGGAGTAATTATAGCGCATAATTTTTATATCTATCATGTCTTTTGTAGTACATATTAGGGAAGAACCAGGCACTGAACCTGACCATACTCTTGGATTGAAATTGTTTGCATTAGAACTGAGACTCGATTACATGGGTACAAGTGTTTTGATGTCCCGAGTTTCGTCCTTAGATGTGACTTTACGAGATGAATGGAAAATTAATCGTATCAGTAGTGGAGATACATTTATACCTACAAGAAGGTAAACGTTTGGCATATTATCAATTCATTTATTTTTAATGTTTTATAATATCTTATAATATCTTCTAATAAAATTATTTTTAGACCAGCAGTTATTTTTATGCACGGCGATCTTGGTTGGGATCAGTTGCAAATTATGATCAGTAAATCAACCACTGCAGATCTACTCAAAATGTTTTATAAATTAGATGAATTTTTTAGTCAGCAATTTAAGAGCAGTAAACGTGTTTTTAGTTCACTACAACCAAGACAACAAAGAATTGGCAATAGTAGTTTGAAGAAAAGACATCACAAGAAACGTTCAAATACCGAAGGTTCAGACACTGTAATTCTATAAAAATTAGGCATAGTATATATAAAAGTCTATAATTCTTAATTTTTGTATAGTACCATGGACATCAAATCAAACTGCATTAACGGATGCTCGTCACCATCGGCATTGGCAACGTGTATTGAGTCAAGTAGCGGGATTGCAGTTAGGAAGTTTGAAATTCGCTCTGCCTGCTAATGGTACAGTCCTTGGTGGCACAATGGAACTGCATGGTTCAAACATTAGTTTAGCATGCTTTCACGGCATCAATTTCAAAAGTAAGAGCTGGGCACTTTTTTCCTTGAAAGAGCCATGTATTAGTTTTGCCACGGAAGCACAAGAAATTCCAAGTGTTGAAGGTAAGTGTTTTCTCGTTCTCTTACTGTTTTAATAATACAGACCCTAAAAAAATCGCCAATAATCAGTATGAGAAATATTTTTTTTTTAATGTATTTTAAGGTGCTAACTCAGAACTTTTTTAAAAAACTGTTATAGCAAACTCTAGAAATAAGTCAGAAAAAGGTTTCCTTAATAAGACTATCCGAATATTGTTCACAAATTTTCAGGATTTTAACCATAAAACGGTATTAAAGAAAATCGGGTCAGAACTTTAAAATATATGTGAAAACATGTTTCTGATGTAAAAGTGCTTTTGTCGTGGAACTGTATAATATTTATTTCGTTATAAATATTAAAATCTAAGTATAAAGCAAAATCATTTTAAATTAAACAGTTAGAGTGTAACTAGTACTACGTGTGATCTCCCGGGGATGCGATTCCGATAACACCTGTTAGCAACACAGAGTCTCTACGCTCTCTGCTTTGAGAAATAGAAGTGTGATAGCTTTAATCACTGCCGGCTAGTTTCAGCTATGCAAATGATCGGCGGATCGTTTGCTCGCGGAGGCGGCGGTCGACCTCCCTATTTCCGTGATGTATCACAGCACTAGGCCCCTTAACTTTGTCAGCTTAGCTTCGGCTGTTTTTGGAAGTATCCTCTCTCACCAGGCTACCGCATTATAGCTAAATTTAGGTTTTAGAATCGCTTAGTAAAACCATTTTATCGTTTCTGGTTTAAAGCCCCAGTTTCATCACATGGCCCTTCGCAGTTGCCATAGGTCCGCAATGGATTTCTGGCATTTTACCTCCAGATGTCTTTTCCATTTCAGTTTACTGTCTATGGTGACACAAAGGTATTTGATTTTTCCAGACAGCTTTAGAGCATTTCCGTTGAGCGTCAGTTTGCAAGTTCTATTCCACTTGTACTTCTTGTTGAACACCATGACCTTTGTTTTGTCTGTATTGACCCCGAGGCCCGTGTTCTTAAACCAAAATTCCATAATCGGCACGATTCTTACACTAGATTCACGCCCTTATTTGCTTCCCGCTGATCCTTGCTTCCTTCTTCTGGCTCATCTCGTCCTCGTTTATCTCTGTGAAACTTGGAAAGTGTGTCTTTATTGACAATTCAGAGTCTCCTCATCTTACGCAGTAAATCTGCCGTTCAGAAGTTTTAGGCACCCGAGAATAGCATCTGGATTACTAGACAGGAATTTATTCAGTCTAGCAGCTTCGGTCTCTTTGTTAACTTCCTTGCAAAAGGATTTCCACTTTGTCTGCTGGGCCTTTCTAATTTCTTCTCTGTAACAAATTTCTCTCCCCGTCATATTCCGGCCAGCAGAGAGGGTCGTTACTTCTCTTGACATTCCTGAGAAAGTCTTTCGTTTCAACTGTTCCACCACCTGACCTGACCCCTAAGCCTGAGCCTCGTAGGTAGGCAGTTGTTGTGGTATCCATTCGACAACTCGTTTCTCAGCATCTTGGCGGCCGCCTTTAGGATGAGTACATCGTCAGTTGCATTAGGAAAATTCGCGAGGGTCTTCACAAGATTAGCTAAATAGTTTTTCCAGTCCCTATTTCTCATATCTATTTAGGGTTTCTGGAATTTGCTGCGCTCCAGATTGGACTTCATCTATTCATGATCTATCAGCGATGGTTCGTTCGAGGCCCTCCGATTTGTGATCTTATCTGTAAGGTCCCTGATGCAAAGAGTTGAATGTAGCACCTCATTTCTTACAGAGTTATACGATTTCAGTGTGCGACCGACATTCAGAATATTTAGTTCTGAAGTCACCAGATACCCACTATAATGGGCCTAGCCAGGCCGATCTGGGTAGTAGAGTTACGCTGAAAAGACTATGACAAATATAAGTGTTGTAGATTTCTACTATTTTATGAGCACATATATATGTTTCGACAAGGGTAATTCAAGTAGTTAGTGGTGTCTTGGATCGGTAAAGAAAAACTCTACGATGAACATTGGACACTAACATTTATTACAATAACAAAAATAAGAAAATATATGTGTGTAATTTAATTAATGTACAAAAAAAATACGTTGAGCGCCAGCTGGGTCGCTCCCAGCAATCTAACTAATATTCAACTATACTAAACTATTATTCTACTATACTGAACTAATATTCAACTATACTAAACTATTATTCAACTGTACTGAACTAATATACAACTATACTACACTAATATTAAACTAATATTCGGTAGAACACGATACAACACTTTACCAACAAACTAGGTTTCGGTAACGTTTTGAGAGGGTTTCATTACAAGCTACAAGTTTCGGCAAAATAAGCGCACGTTTCGATAAAACTTCTAACTCTAGGTGACGACTAGAGCTAGATGGACGAGCGCAAGAGGGAGATTCCGACGCGATTACAAGAGCGTTACACAGCGTACACAGCCGATTTTGACTTGTTTCGGCTGTGGCCCATCCAGGAGAGACTGAGCGCGTCGCGACGACAGCTCGCGATCGCCCACTCAATGGTATTTTCCACATATACTACGAATATATCGTCTCTCTTTCGCTCTCATATGCTGCCTAGGTCGGCAGTGCGCACGCTGTTTGTTTACTTGCATGCCCCTGACGAGCAGCTTTAAGTAGCGATGCGAAACTTATCAACAATTATTCGAGTATCACTTGTAATGCTCACTCGTGAGTGTTACACCACGCCGATTGGTATCAGTGTTACGTCACAGTCGATGGTGTGCATTCGCCACAACCTATTAACAGCGGCATTCCAAGCGCCACGCAGTACGGTATCAGCCGCGCTACTTCCATCTATGCCCTTCCTGAGCCTGGTGAGACATCTTAAAGGTGACCTTTCCCAATTCCATCCAGGGTCTGTAGCCAAGGGCCTCCAAGGCCTAATAATCCTTACTATGGAATTCTTTCTGTGTTCAACTTTATTTATTCTACTCCTGATGTGAACGTCTTACCTAAGTTTTGTTACTTACTCTACCATTTATGGTGCTCTTGTATTTATTAGTTTTCGTATTTGATCCACGAGATCCTTTTTCAATTTCTTATCACGTTTACGCTTCTACATGAAAGCTTTCAAGTACATTTTCTAAAAATCTCGTGCCTATCTTTCTTTTGTTTTTTATCGTTTGGCATTAAACTTATTATCTTATCTGGTGCTATTCTTTCTGTAATGTGTCCGAGTCCATGTCTTTTTTTCATCCATCTGTTGCACACAAAAAGTATCTTGCGCTATATATATTCTTCTGTGTTTCACAGTACATGCAAGCAGGGCTTCATACATTGCCCATCTGGCAGAGATAGGAGAGGAAAAACCATGTCCCGTGAGGAACTGCGTCATATAGTAATAACCTCTCCATTTCGCTATTTTTTCCATGCCTTTACCTTTCAGTCAAATTGGTCAAATTGGCATTATTCTCGCTATGATTGCAAAGACCTTCTCGAACACCATGCGAGATTCTTCTATACGAACAAGCTTTCCTCACTGCGCACTGTCTTTGAACCGACTTTTTCGAATAGTATTTTACATCGAGCGTGGCGGCCCATACCCCTCATCGTCAAGAAGAATGGAATCTACCACCGACATTATCAATCGTCGCCTGTTTGGCTTTCACCTGCCAATATTTTTTATCAACCATTTTAGTGTTCCAGAGATCCTAGTAGACTTATCTGAAACCTGTGTAACGTGCTCAGAAAAGTCTTGCTTGTTATCGGGCCATACGCCCGAATATTTGATTGCTCTTACCGTATCCGCTACTCTTACAGTGTTACGTCCGTGAACTATTCTTTGAATTCTCTCATCCATAAAAGAATACGGATATGGAGGGGATATTAAACGAACAAAGTCTCATCTTATCGAAATCATAGATGGAGGTACCAAATCAAGAACAAAGTCGAACTTTAATTTAAGAAGTATATCAAATAGACACAAAAATAATAGAAATTTAATAGATCTCGAAATAAACATGGCAAACACATCGCTCAAATTACCGTTAAAAGAAGCAGCAAGATTAGTACCCGAATTCGACGGAGAAAATATGACAACGGAACAATATATAGAAAAATTCAAGCAAGCAGAAAAACATTATTAGTGTTACAGATGAATATAACTTAGTTCAAATTTTGAAAATAAAATTAGATGGAGAGATATATCAAACCTTAATTAATATAGAAATAACAAGTATTGCCGATTTTATCACGGCAATACGGGTAATTTTTCCTTCTACGGAAAATTTATATACACTTTATGGAAAATTATTCCATATAGTTCAAAAACTAAGCGAAGCGGTATTGTCATATGCAAACAGAATTAGAGCACTAAAACCAGAATCCAAAAAATAAAAAGATCGGTGAAGGTGTCTCGGCAGAGCAATTAGCAGCATTTAAAACAAACTTAAAAGATGGCTAAAACAAGAAATACGGCTAGAATTGGACGAACCATAAACCACGCATAGTGCTATAAGAGAAGCAATAGAAATAGAATCTAAACTTGAAAATCAAAAAGTATTAATAAATTGAAAAACAAATTTAAAGGTTGAAGAACGAAGTAGGAAGATTGCTAGAATAATTCATTGTCAAATTTGCCAAGAGAGCCATGTGAGGCAATGTTTTGCACAAAAGTAGCATGCGTGTATTGCAAAAATAAAGATCGCATGTCGTATTGCAAAGTAGCAGAAGAAAAGCTAGAATTAATATGTAAATTTTGTAGTATGAAAGGATACTCTACAGAAGCTTGCCGTCTAAACTACATGCACAGGAACCATTGTTAATATTGCCAAGGTATAGGACATACGATAGTGCATGCCTTGAAGTCTAACTTACATACACGGGAACCATTGCTAAAATTGCCAAGGTATAGGACATACGGTCAGTGCATGCCCGATTATATAAAGATATGAACACTGCTGGAAATGTAAGGAAAGGGGAGACGACCCAAATATGCGTGAAAAAAATTCAAACGTCACCGAATTCTATGATTCCTGTTGTAACACGAACCGCACGACTAAAAATACGAACATACAATAAAATTCTGCCAGCTAAATAAGAATACGAGATGGTGCACAAAAGGCTTGGAAGACGCACACGCAACCGAGGAATGCTAGATAGCCGAAATCATGACGATGTACAATATACAGCAATCGATTGAAAATAGAATAGTGTGTCAAATTTGTGGAACCAATACACACATAGCCATATATTGTCTAGAAAGAAATTTAAATATACTCTCGAATAATAATTATAGAAATAATAGTCCAAGATATAAACATTTCGGTAATAGAACAAATTACCCGACACAAACAAGTTCAAGAAACATAGAAGCATTCATGAATACATACCAGCAACCAAATTTCCAACAAAACACAAATTTTAATAAACAAATAAACACAAAATAAAAAATCATTATTTTGTAAATTTTGCAAGATCGCAGGACATTCCATAGAAAAGGCAGGTAACTACAAAGATTACAAAGACTACCGACCTGTGCATATTGTAACAAAAAAGGCCACATAATTGAACACTGCAATACATTAATTAAAAAATAGAGCACAAAAATTCTGTAATGTTTGCAAAATCACAACTCATTCACTTGAAGAATATTATAAAAACCAGCCCGATCAATAAGAAAATTCGGGAAAAGTTCTTCTGGAGACGAGTGTACTAGACGAAATCAAATCGAAACACTGGAACAAAAATCAAACGTGAAAATAATTTCATAGAATAAAAATAAAGTAGTTAAAACAAATACGTTAAATCCTAAAAATAAATTACAACTAAGAAAAACTAAGGGTGAGGAAAAAAAATCTAGATAAGTTTAAATAAAGATATGAGAAAAACAAAAAAAAATATCAAGAAATGAAAAGAAAAATGTTGAAATATAAAAAATTGCAATGAATTTTTAAAAATTTGAAAATACACTCATTATATTGAAATAGAGAATGCCTACACAACAAATACGTGTAAATTATTAATAGATAGTGGAGCGAAACTCAACATTATCAAGAAAAATTAAATATCCTTTTATGTACCATTAGAAGAGACTAAAATTGACTTATCAGGCATTACAAATAAAGCTATAGAGACATTAGGAATAGTAAAAATGCTAATTAATAATTTATCTATAGATTTTCATGTATGTCTAAGTCTATGTCTAAAGGGTGTGGCGAGCAAGCGGCTCTAACCAAGACATGCTGCACCCTCTGTCTTGTCCCCACGAAGGCGAGGCATCGACAGAGGAAGTGGAAGGTTGACTCCTCCGATCCCTCGCACCATCTGTAACTACCTATTTCTATCATCTAGCGCTTATACAGGTAGTATCTGACCCACTAGTGAGCCATTCTATCCTTCTTAGCTTAACCTTGTTCAGCTTGCTAATATCACGAAGCCATTTCTCCGCAGGAAGATCGCCCATTATCCTCTTGGCTTACTGTGAGCCAGGCGATTCTCTCCATTTTGAAGCAACTCTTCCCTCAACATAAAGGTAGACCATGTCTTACATTTACTAGGCGGGGCACCGGCTGAGCAGTGAGCCGCTCGCAGCTGTAGAGCGCCTCTGCCTGCCAGCCGATCTGCCTCTTATTTCCTATAACACCCTCATGTCCCGGCACCCAAACCAGGCTTACAGCATTGTTACGGGCTAGAGAAGTGAGGGTGTCTCTGCAGTTTAATACTTCTCTGGAGTATACGCTGTTGCTATCCAAGGCCAGCAGTGCTGTCCTCTGTTCGAGCAAATGGTAACCGGGCAACCGCCCGGGCTTCTAGCAGTTTGCGCTGCTGCGCATTCTGCTATGACTTTTACCTCTGCTTGGAAGATCGAGGCGTGGGCATTGAGTGTGAAAACCAGCTCTGTGAAGCCGCCCTGTTTCCAAGCTCACGCCATCTTCAGTCTTGAAGCCGTCCGTGTACCATACCACCTCTGTCTGTGTGAGTGGATGAGTACCGTTCAAAAACCATTTTGGTGTCCTAGCGCGATATCAAAAATTACATTGTGAAAGCGCTATTTTGAAAATGAAAATTCGCCTTCTTTCAAATGGCCGCCATTTTGGCTCAATTTATCGTATTAGGACGATTTTTTCCAAAATGTGCAGAATTTTATCAGCTTTTACGTGAATTTTTCAGATTTTAAATAACTTAAATAGTTTTTGAGATTAATGGAAAAAATTGAAAAAAGAGCCTTTGGAAAAATTGAATTTCTCAAAAACACCACCCTATTTTGGGTGAAATTTGGATATGTTTTTCAAGCCCAAATGAGCTATCTTTCTACCAAACGGCAGCGTGCCATCTTTCTTCGTTCGGGAGATACACCTTCGCAAAGATAATATGCAGTAAATTTAAATAATAGTAAAATACATTTAAATTCTGGTACCGTATGCAAATTTACAGATGAGCATTGTATAGATGCTGAAGCAGGATATACATTTTGAAAACACTTTCAACATGAGAACTGCTTTGATAATTAATACGATATTTTATATAAAGGAACCGTAACAAAACGTGTGTCCAAACAAAGACAATATGTATACAATTAATACAAACGAAATGTCATTTTCCCTAAATGCGATAGAAAACATAAAATTTTCCGATAGAATAATTACAAAAACAGAACATCCAAAATTATAAATTTATGAAAAGACTGAATTAAACGTATTCTTTGATAACGATGTACACCAAGAAAGAGATTTGATAAGTATAGATTTATTTTCATACACCAATGCAAAATTCGTTCATGTAGAAAAACATTGTCGGGCACAATTTAAAAGCCTATATGTAAATATTTTAACTAAAATATATAAGTTAGAAAGAAGAGAAATCCAAAATTCTCTATCCTTAGTAGCTCAAGCTCCAGACAAATTTATCTATAATATAATGCAAAAACTTGGATTTCTTTCCAGACTCGCAAGGGAAACAATACCCATAATAAAATGCACCCCAGTCGATGTAAAAATTCATAGGACAAAAGAATGTTACGAAGAAATTCTTGTAACTACTGGGAACACTACTTGGTTCCTATACCAAAACATTATTGATCAACAGAAACATTATTGATTGCGATACAATAATTCCATCATACTTCAAAATAGACAATAATTGGATAAGTGTAACTCCAACACCAAGAAAAGTAAAAAAATATTACTGTTTTCAAACCAAAAACTATTAATAACTGGACATCAGAAACCTTAATTTTACTGGCAATAAGTGGAATGTACACGCAAAGAGATTTAGAAAAATTTGAAGAAAGATTGCTATTTCCAATGGAAAAAAATCGATAATAAATATAATAGCAAAATATACACATAATACAAACTCAGTAAAGGATGATTTTATGAGCAACCTCTTAACAGCAAAAACCGTGACGCACATTGCCGAAAACACTTGGAATAAATTAATAAAAAAATATGAAGAATTCGGACCAATAAGCTCAGGAATAATAATGACATTAATTATACTACAATTAATAAAAATGATTGTAGATACCATAATAAGAGATTACACGTTACAAAAATTATACGGATGCTAAAAACACTTATTTGGTGCAATGTTTACATCAATAACACATCTGCTAGTTGTAATAAACAAAGTCAACGAATTACGGGAAAGAAATCAAACAGAAAACGAATTATGAGAAAGAAATCAAACAGAAAACGAATTACGAGAAGTAATAGTCACCAAACCAACGATATCTAGACCAATACGAACAAGAAGAATACGAGCTACAAAAATTGAAAATACACTAACCAGTAAACCTTAGATCATTACCTCTTCTTCCTAAATCACCACCTAACGCATCAAACACTAAAACACTCTCATCAAAAAACGAATTATTATTACTTGGATTCTAACTGACAAAAAGAAAAAATGAGTTTAACCAAAACAAAATATTATTGAATAATAATGCACGCTCGCAAATGGTAAGCTACAATAACAGATGAAATATCATAAGGAGGGAGGGAAATGAATAATCAGTTGAATCATTCTCTATGTATATCTCTTCAACTTTTATTTTATAGAAATATTATTATACACATTATTTCTAAACTTAATTGATAAATAACTTCGTTGTATGAAAAAAAAACAACAAAACAAAAGCCAAATATTACTGTGATAATTTTAAAATTGATATATTTAGGAAATAAAATTGTACGATACCATTAGTAGATTAAAAATAACAGAATATAAAAATCGCAATTGTTACAACTTTTAACACTAAATAAGTAATTATTATGTATTAATTTTATAAGCGTTAATTAAGATTAAATTATTATAATGTTCATCCATAATTCTGGAAAAATGAGTTTTGACCGTTGTAACGGGCTACTAGCCAGGCAGACCTGGGTAGCAAGGTTACGCTGAAAGGCTAGGATAAAATACAAGTGTTGTGAATATGTAATTATTAATCATGTATATATAGATGGGCAGTTCTCTGGTGACTCGAGAGGTCAAAAATTTTTTTTCTTTTAAAATCACCTAAATCGCTTCGTAACCATCCCATATGTTATCCTGAATTT